>PHNY01208165.1:2223-12624 GCA_003724115.2 Anethum foeniculum | reverse complement strand
TTTGATCAAATACTATCATTAATTTCCTAATTTTTTAATCAATATATCATTATATTATTTGTATAATATGATTTAATCAATCCTTTTTAAGATGTTATTGGTTGCTAGACCTATATCCATGACATTGATGTTGTTAGTCACGGGTGCAAAAAAAAATAGATCTTGGAATTGTGTCAAATTAATAAGTTTTGAAGTATAATAACTGTAATGTAGTCATATCTTAATTTTATAGTTTCTATAATTTTGAAATAATATTTTGTTTTATATAATTTATATGTTCAATGTAATACATGTTATTTGGTATTTAAATTTAAGTAAATAATGTTTGTTATTTTATATAAATATAGTCAAAACTCAAAAAATTATTGTGTTATCATATTTAATAATAAAATAATACATAATAATTTTTAAAAAAATATTATTATAATGCCGCCGCGAAGCGCGGCTTATTTTCTAGTAGGTTTATAAAATATTAATGAAAATTACTAAAGTAATGCAAAATACGCATAAATAGTTATCCTTGATATCAGCTACACAGCGTGTGCCCCGTAGGTGAAAAGCTGGAAATTCAATGTGTGGTTCTTTAACATAGAATACGCAATCTAGACCTGGGTATTGGATCGGCCATAATTGACCAATTTTTGTTTAAAAGATTGTGAAAAGAGTTATTCCTCTTAATTTTTCTCGAATAAAGGTACTCCCTCCCTCTTAGGACTGCAAAAGAACAGAGCCGTTTTGGAACAAAACTTGGGCTCTTCTCGTTTAAGTCAACTCGGTTCAGATTGTTTTCTTAAACGAGCTAATTTTGAACATGAAAATGAGCTCGGATAAGTAAACGAGCCGAGCCGAGCCGAGTTTTTTATCTGTTTAGCTCGGACTCGGCTCAAACTCGGCTAACTCGACTCGACTCGGATAAAGTGTATATATATTAAAAATAATAAATTTTACTAATCACGTGTATAAAAATTTCAATTTTTTTTCACTAACTTAGGTCATATTTTTTTTTACATATTTTACTTATTATAGAGTAAAGTAGATGAAAATTTTGAAGTTATCCCGGAGATTTGATAAAGTGAAAGTGTGAACTGAAATTACAACAAACAGACAGACACTAACTACTTGTACTTCAATTAGGGAGGAAATGAAAAAGTTATATTCCACTTATAAATATTAATAGTTTTAATCCTATGTACTTGTACAATCCTACTTTTGACTTGTATTTGATTTTTTTAATATTTTTAATTTTTTAGAGAATAATTAACACAAATCTGAATTTTACATCATATTAAAATATGATATAAACTAAGAAACAAGTGTAAATCTTGAGTTTGAGTATATCATTATAAAGATAAGACTGGTATTTGATCTAATTATAAATTATACTTTAAGATTGGTCGATTAAAAATATATGTGAAATATTAGTAGACAACTCGACTTTGTTCGAACTTGGCTCGAGTTCGGCTAAGCTCGGTCATTCATGAGCAAAATCGGGCTCGGCTCGGATTCGGCTCACTTATTAACAAGCCGATCTTGAACATCACTTTCGGCTTGATTATTAAACTCACTCCACTCGATTTGGTTTAAAAATTAAGTTCCGCTCGGTTAGGACAAAACTCAGCTCTACTCAGTTTCCCCGTACCAACCATTTCTTTACGCATTCCATCGTTACCAAGGAAATCAGAGAGAGACGAGAGAGATCAGGGAGAGCAGAGAGAAAGAGAGATTTGGAAGCGAAGAACAATGTCGTTGATCAGTGTTTCCTCCGGATTAATATCATTCTTACGACGACGTCGTCTGGGTACTGCTACTCGTTGTTTTGAATTATTATCTCAATCTTCTTCATGTGTTGTTCATTTTCATTCTCATAATAATATTCACACAAACCCTAATTGCATTCCTCATTTTAAATTACGACAATTACTAGTACAGAAATCTAAATCTGGTTTCGGATTATTATCAATTAGTGTTGTTCATTTTCATGCTCGTAATAATGTTCCCACAAGCCCTAATTTCATTCCTTGTTCGGCACGTTTCCCCAATTACCGTGTAAAATTGCAGCAATTACTACTCCAGATATCTAAATCTGGTTTCGATAATCTCGACGATGCTTTTGTTTTGTTTGATAAAATGCTCAGAATGCGGCCTCTTCCTAATGTTATCGACTTTAATCAGCTGCTCACGGCTCTTGTTAAAACCAAACAATACCACGTAGCTGTTTCTCTCTTTAGGGATATGTGTATTCTTCGCATTCCTGTCAATATCGTTTCCTTTAGTATTGCCATCAACTGTTGTTGTCAGTTCAATCGACTTGACTACGCCTTTTCATTGCTTGGTGGTGTCTTCAAGCGTGGTTTTGTGCCTAATGTAGCTACCTACATCACCCTAATTAGGGGGCTTCTTTCTCAACATAAGTCTGCCGAGGCTAGGCTTTTGTTGGCAAACCTTATCAAGTTTAGAGAAGTTCGACCTAACATAGTAACTTATACCGCCATGATTAATGGCCTTCGTAAAACACATCATACTAATATGGCCCTCTGGTTGTTCAGATTTATGCAAAACTCTGATTGTCAACCAAATACTGTGACTTACACCACAATCATCGATTCTTTATGCAAGCATGGTCTCGTCGATGATGCTCTGAACCTTTATGCTGAAATGATTGAGAAAGGCATTTTACCGAATGTTTGGACTTACTATCCAATCATTCAGGTACTTTGCAATCTCAATAGATGGGAAGAGGTTAGTATGTTCCTTAAACAGATAATGGATGAATCAAACATTTCTCCAAATGTTTATACTTTTAATATATTGATCAATGCTTATTCCAAGTCTGGGAAGTTGGACGATGCAAAGCGGTTAATTGAGATGATGAATGAAAGGGGTGAATATCCTAATCTAGTCACTTATAATATTCTTATGCACGCATATTGTACACAAGGGTAAATAGATGAAGCATTGGATGTGCTCCATACCATTAAAAGTAAGAAGATGATGCCCGACTGTTATACATATAACACTCTATTAGATGCATTTTGCAGAGAGCTGAAACTGGACATAGCTATGGATCTTTATAGAAAGATGGCATCCGAAGGTTTGAGTCCCACAGTTGTGCCACACAACATATTGTTACACGGGCTATGTCAGCTGGGTAAACCTATGGAAGCACTGACCTTTTTCTATAAGATTCAAGATCTAGGCTATAAGCCAGATATTGTCACGTACGGAACCTTGTTAGCTGGTCTTTGCAAGAACCACTATGTTGATAAAGCATTGTCTTTATTTCAAGCAATGGAATGCAATGGATTAATTCCTAGGAGTGGCACTTGCAATATTATTATTCGTGGATGTCTTCGGGATAAGAAGTACGATGAAGCATGTAAACTAGTAGACAAAATGGTTGATTGTGGCTTCTCCGCAGATACATCGACAACCTCTTTGTTAGAACATCTACACTTATCAGAAGTGAAGGATCCAACTCTCCTTGCAGTGCATCAAAATTCTTTCATTCAGGTATGGTACTTAATAAATATCTCTTCTTCTATGTTGGCAACTCAGCACAAAATAGCGGTTCTTGTTCTTCCTTGTCTAACTGCAGTATATGTTGTAAAATTATTTTGGTGGATCTCATCTGTTTTCAGGATAGAAACTGTAGTTTTGTAGCTGGATTTTTTTTTTTTTTTTTTAAGATTTGCCCTTGAGTGTCTGCTTCAAAAGTACCTTTTCTTGCAAAGCTTTTAGTTTTCTGAAACTTTGGTCTTGTTTTTTGTTAATTTTTCTTATTCTTATTTTGCCTTTAATTTCACCTATGTGTCAAGTTAACAAGATAAGCATGACAACTGATGCATGTTTGCCCCGTCCTAAGCTGCTGTCTTGCCCTTCTCATTATTAAGTATGTAGTGTTTTCTGCACTCATTACTGTTTATACGGTTGTTTTCAGGCAATCATAAAGAAAATCGTCAAGTACTACATCGTTAAAGTTATCCACAGTGGTTGTCCAGGTTCGAAATTTTTGAAATGACAATTTTATGGTACTTTTGTATTTTCTGAATGATATTGATACCTTTAGCTTCACTTGACACCTAACAGTGCTCAAAATACGTTCAATTTGATTAGACAGTCAGTATTTAGCACATGTGACTAGATTGTAATTAAGTAGATAAATAAGAATTCCTCAGTTTAACCTATATAAAGAATTCAAGTTTTTTTAGGAAAATATGAAATCTATGTATTGCCTTTGAAATATTAGATCTTGTATTCATCACCTCCAGATATCTCAAAAGAATGTCGCTAAAGCCTCTTGTCTATATTAGTAGAATAAATTCTCGTCAGTTCTCTCTTCAGGTTTCGCAACCCTTTATGAAATTTCAAAGCCAGAAGAGGATCACCTCTGTGAAAGTTAAAGAGGTCAGCTGCAAATGCTCAGAGTGAGTCATGCTAATATTGATAACAACTTCACTGCCCGATTCAGATATGTAGAAAAAATTTAATCATGTACACAAACAACCTAACATGTCGTCCGGAGACTCAGTTACGAAGGGATTATCAGCAGCACTTTTCAAGATTCTTCTTCACAAACTGACGGTTCTACCATGTCCCCCCATCACATGATCTAAAGTTATGTCCGTAGACACCCCAAATTATTGTATGGGGTTTTGTCCTTCATTCTAAATTCTAACACATATCTTATCTTCTAAGATATTGTCTGTTTGGGAAATCTCAAAATAAGTAACTTATGACTTAAAATGAACAAGTGACTTACAAGTGATAAGTAGATGAATAATTATAAGTTATATAAGTGTTTGGATAATTATACTTATAAGTCAGAATTTTTTTTACTTGAATAAACTAAAAACAAATATTTTTTAAATATAACTATCTTGATTCGTGAAATTTAAATTAGATTAGCATTATAAAGCATATATTTTAAAACTGAAGTTAATAAAGAAAGAAAAATCAAAATAAGTTGAGGAAAATTACGTCGCTACTAACATTCAACTTATCAGCTTATAAGTTGTAAATTCGACTTATAATTTAAGTCGACAAACACTCGTCGTTAAGCTGTTATGGGCTTATAAGCCATAAGCCGACTTATAAGCTTCGGCCGCCCAATAATATCTCTTTTCACTTACATTAAACACCACACAGTTTATTTATTATACAGACATAATTATTACAATAACATTTCTTCTTCTGGACGATAAGAATTTTTTTGAATATAGCTACTTTTTTCTGTATAAATATAGCTACTTTGATAAATTGATGAAAGCATAACCAAATTCTATCAAAAATGGATTTGACCCTCTCGTTCGAAACTGCTGTTGTTTTTTCTCTTTTTGCTTCTTTGCTCACTATCTGCTATATCTTCAGTTCATGGACACCATATGCTAATAAAAACATCAAAAGCCTCGAGAAGCTCCCGGAAGCTGAAGGTGCATGGCCTATAATTGGTCACTTCCACCTTTTTTGTGGCAAAAAATTGCCTCATGTTGTGTTGGGGTCTATGGCAGAAAAATATGGACCGATTTTCACGATTAAACTCGGTACGCAGAAAGCGATGGTAGTAAGTGACTGGAAGGTAGCTAAAGAGTGTTATTCGTCCAACGATAAAGTCTTCTTGAACCGCCCCAAAAGCATTGGAGCGGAAGTAATGGCCTATAACTATGCCATGTCAGGTCTCGGTCCACATGGACCTTACTGGAAAAAAATGCGCAAGATCACACGAGAGCTTCTAAGTGTAAACCATATGGAGATGTTAGAACATCTTCGAATATCTGAAATAAAGGAATCCATGGAAGATATCAATGACCTTTGGTTAAAAAATAAAAGTTGTCAAAACCATATGGTACAAATTGATATGAATGAATGGTTTGGATGCTTGACAATGAACATAGTGCTGAGAATGATAGTGGGGCAACGATATAACTGGACTGACGAAAAGGGTATTCAGTTTTCAAAGCTCGTAAGATTTTTTTCTGAACAGGTTGGCAGCTTTGTCTTGAGAGATTATGTTTCTATTTTAAGATGGTGGGACTGGGGAGGCTATGAGAAGGCCATGAGGAAGGCGGCAAAGGAAACAGATTGTATACTCAGTGGATGGTTACAAGAGCACAAACAGAGAAGAAAATTGAAAGATGAACAACACGATATCATGGACATGTTGCTCTCCAGAATTGATGGTGCTACATCCCAAGATTTTGAAGGCTTTGACCCCGACACTGTTGTTAAGGCCACTTCTTTGGTATGCTGTGTTACTGAATCTTTTATATGTTTAAACACCTATATATATGAGAGTGAAACTTAACTTCATTCCTTCTTTTTCTTCTTAAATGGGAAAAGTAAATTATAAGATTATTTTCTAATAGAGTATCTAAAGTACAATATCAATTTCATTTCTATCTAGACATTATTATATTAAAAACATAACTTGCAACGGAAATCTTACCTCACGAGTTCAGAAATACAAGAGTAAATTCTCGGACTTGTGATTTATTAACTTGCGATAGGGGCATTTTAGGCTGATTTCTTCTGTTAGCACTTTATACGGATTGTTACTGTCTGTGCAGATTTATAATGAAATATTTTGCATTTAGGCATTTATATCAGGAGCGACAGAGTCAACAAGAATGACTTTAAATTGGACAGTATCGCTGCTGATTAGTAACCAACATGTGCTTAAGAAGGCTAGAGATGAACTGAACAACCATGTTGGGAGTAGACAAGTTGAAGAGTCCGACATAAAGAACTTGGTCTACTTGCAGGCAATTTTTAAAGAATCAATGCGTTTATATCCAGCTGCACCACTACTACCACCTCGTGAATCCATAGAAGACTGTGTTGTCAGCGGTTACAATGTCCCTAAGGATACACGATTAATTGTTAATGTGTCAAAGATCCACCGTGATCCTCAAGTATGGCCTAATCCTGATGAGTTTAGACCAGAGAGGTTCTTGACTAGCCATCAAAATGTTGATGTTAAAGGCAATCACTATGAGTTGCTGCCATTTGGAAGTGGGAGAAGAATGTGTCCAGGAATTTTTCTAGGGCTAAGAATAATGCAGCTGGCTATAGCAAGCTTGATTCACGGATTCGAGTTTGAGAAAGCTGATGATGAACCAGATGATACGAGTGCAACAGTTGGACTTACTGATTCTGTAATCCATTGCAAAATTCTCCTCAAACCAATCATATCTATAAAAAAATAAGTTTTGACAAACTCTTCAACTAGAAGATTATTTAAGTAAAAGCACATATTTTGTGTTAGTGCTACTATAAGTAACACTCTTGTATTATGTGTAAAATAAAATTTTATGAATGTTGTGTGTTTTAACTTTTATGAACGGTTTATGAATATGTAATTTTAAGTTTGTAATGTTATCTTAAGATTTGTGAAAAAGTTGGTTCTTTTAAGAGCTCAAAAAGTAAATATTAGCTAATCTTCAATTTAATCGCAATAGCAGTTTCATAGGCTTTTGAAGCAGGTTCCTTCTTGATGTAACTCTTCAGAGATAGCTATCGAAAGCTGCTTAACGTCTATCACTCAGCATGTACTGTTGCAAGAACTCTATCTCCCGAATAGACCCTTTTAGTCTTCCCAGAAGATCGATACGATAAATGATGCCTTAAATCCCAGGCTTTAAGGTAACCTGCTTTTCAAAATCTCTTCTTCCACAGAGTATCACCAGTTGCCTTTCCCTGTTTGTCTTTAACAGATATCAGGTGCACAGATGTGCCTGCATATATCTAGGGTTTTGCATACTTTCTATTAAATAATATAGAGCCTGCTTCGCCTTTGGCACAATCAACCTGCTCTCGTTGGCTGGGATTCTGCCCCTACTTTTATTGGACCTGCCCTTGCTCTAGCTTGCTCTCAGTAATGAAGATTCTGGTCCTAACAATATAGAGCCTGCCCCTGCCTTTGGCACAATTAACCTGCTCTCAGTAGTAAAGATTCTGCCCCTGAAAATATAGAGCCTGCCCTGCCTTTGCAACAATAAACCTGCTGTCATTGCCTATGGTTCTGCCCCAGTGAGGATTCTGCCCCTAACTATATGGACCATGCCCAATATTTCGGATTTAATAGTATTCTAACTAATATCCGGACTAAAAATCACATATATCCGTGATATCGCACTCATTATTTTGGTGACTAATTTTCCTAATTTTTAATTACTTGAGGTCATTTTTTAGAATTTTCCTTATTTTTTAATAATAAGAGTTCGAATTAACAAAATAAATACAATACTAGACAAAATTATCGACTCAGTTTTGAGACTTTTTGATTCCATTGTTTTACAAGGTTCATGATATGTTTAATCAAAGATATGCAGATTTCACATTTGCCCAATGTGTTGAATACATTCGGAAACAATTTCACATATTCTTGTTTCTTGTGCTTTTGCAACAAGCTGCTGGTTTTATGCAGGTCTCAGTACTGGTGTAAATATCCCAGATTCTTTTGGAGCTTGGTTAGCTTCATTTTTTGAATTAAATGACGTTGAGAAGGATTGTGAAGCAGCTCGGTTCTGCTGGGCTCTTTGAAAAGCTCGAAATGAACTTATCTGGAATCAAAAATAACTCTCCATAGAGGAAGTGAAAACTTTATCAGGTGTAACTTTATTTCAGTGGAGGAAAGCACAAAATAAAGAAAACCTACCTTATAGTGGGGTATGTACTAACGTTGATGGTGCTGAGAGTTGGACTAAACCAGATATACAGACACGACTAAGGTTAACGTGGGTGCTGAGAGTTGGACTAAACCAGATATACAAACACGACTAAGGTTAACGTGGATGCTGCCATATTCGGAAGGATGGAATGTATGCAGTCAGTGCGGTTGCTCGTAGTGATACAAGTGCGCTTATTAAAGCTCGATGTTCCTGCTATAATGGGTCCTTGGATGTTGCAACAGCAGAAGCAATGGGGGTGAAGGAAGCACTTAGCTGGGTGAAAAACCAGATGTGGGAGTGGGTGGTGATCGGAATGGATAGTATGGTCACAGTCCAAGCAGTTCGAAGTAAACTGAAACTTACTCCGTTTTTGGTCTCTTGATTCAAGACTGTCAAAGTCTGATTTCTTCCTTAAAAAATGTCAATGTAATTTTTATTAGACGATCTGCCAATGGTAGCACATTACGTAGCTAGAAACTCTCGCACTTTTCTGATCGTAGCTTTGATGAGCATGTTGCACCAGCTGATTTCAAAGCCGTGCTGTACTCAGATTGCATGTTTTTAATGATGTTTGCTTCTCCTTAAAAAAAAAAACAATTTATTGATATCTAGAGAATGCCCTTGCTTTGCACTGGTCTAGTTCAATCGAATTGTGAACAAACATGAGGGGAAGATTTTTGCAGCTAGGAGCAGATGATTCAGGATTGTGACCAATTAGTTTATTTACACACTACTCATAAAATGTTATTTATAATTAGACATATGAGACTGTTATTAGATTGTTAGGGCTGGGGTTAGGGTTGGGAATTATAGGCATGCTTGGGTCCTGGGTAGGCTTTCAGAGGTGGATGAAGCTGTTGAATGGTAGCGGGAAGTATTTGTTAAGATTTTTGTCAATGGTGGAATTGAATATGAGTCGATGCACTCGGAATTTATGCATGTGGGTGCTGATGGGAGGATCATGGTGCTTATGCACGGCGTCTAGCGTTCATTCCTCCTGGCTTCTGCAGGTATTTTCAGGAGATGGAGGAGATTCTAGCTGCGGAAATTAAAACAATTAATTTGGAGATTTTAGTCTACAGACTCTATGTTGTTCTGTAGTTGTGAGAAATGTGTGTAGTTCATCTTACAGTGTCCACTGATATGTCTTCAAGGAACTCAACTCTCAACTTGCTGAATGTTAGAATATAATATAAGATAATGGAAGGGTCATTCTCTAGCACCCTGAGGTTTTAGAGTAACTGGTTCCTTAACATGGTATCAGAGCTCAGTCTGGTGGGATGACTTAGGTTCGACTCTCTGCCACCCCCAACATTCTCACAATTTATCATAGACACGAAAGGCAAAGTTATGCCCCAAAGATGGGCGCCCATGATCCACTCTTCATGAACAAAATCAAGAAAGAGATCATGTGTTCAGCCCTACCCGAAAACGAGTGATTTGTTTTGATTTTGTCTATGCTTTATGAATATCAACAATTTTCTGGTAGCATGATTCTAACCGAAGTTGCAACATTCCGGTAAGGAAATCCAGAATTCAGGTAAAAGTTGTTCTGCTTAGTGCCTTGAGTAAAGTTGTTTTATGCAATGTATTATCTTATGCAAGGATAAACATATATTAGGTACACCAAATTTTGCAAGGTTTATACTATTAGCATTATTTCTCGAGTAACAATCAGCACATTGACTAGGGATGGGCATTTCACCCGTCCCGCCCGACCCCGACCCGATCCAAA
>PHNY01208085.1:30566-40961 GCA_003724115.2 Anethum foeniculum | reverse complement strand
TATAATATTTATTTTTGTTTTTCTAAAGTTTTACGTTTTTATAAATTGTGTAATTTATATCTTTTTGTGCTATAGTACTTTTAAACATTCAATTAATTTAAATGTTACGTTACTATATATATATTGATCTAACGATAAATGAAAAGAACAACAAATAAAATGATTTATAAATTTTTTGTGAGATGTAAATATAATTAATTATCATGTTTATCCTAATTTATTTATGTAGAGTTTTATTTTTTGAATAAATTTATGTATAGTTATCTTGTAAAAACTAAAATATATACAATTTTAAATATAAGAAAAATAAATACTCCATCTAATTTATTATAAATAATATATAAATTTATACGTTAATTAAACTAAAATATTTTTTATATTTAAAAAGGGGCCTCTTTTTAAATTTTCGCTTAGGGCCCCAAATTTGGTTGAGACGGCCCTGGGCACAAGCGTTACAGACCGGTTTACGCAACAAATATGAGCAGCACTGATGAATGCTCATCAAGGAACAGAACAGCAAAAAAAAAGTTGGAAAAAAAGTCTCAAATGACATTTTTTCAAATAAAAATGTCTCAAATGGCATACTATGAAAAGTTGACCCCAATTAGCACTCATTAACGCTACACAATGTAGCATTAAAGTTTTTTTAAAAAATTAAAAGATACGCAACATTATGTTGCGTCTTTCCCAATTTATTTATTCTCTTAGTTTTTCATACTTCACTTCATGTCACGTTTTGAGCCTGGAAACACCAGTTAATGTTACGTCATCAACAATTATTTTTGTTTAATATTTTTTAAAATTTAAGTGTGTACCTTAATTTTTTTTAAAAATTTTTAGGGTTCAATAATCCCCTTTTGAGTTTTAGATATATTAAAAAATTGAATAAAAGCCATAACTACTTAACAATTTTTAACATTTTAGGGTTCACCAATCCTTTTTGAGTTTTAGAAATATTTAAAAATAAATTAATAAAAGGTACACCGATTTAGGGTTTAGGCTAAATCCTAGAGCCTAAACCCTAATTAAAACTAGGGTTTCGGGCCTAAACCGGAACCCTAGGAACCGAACTCTAATTATTAGCGGTTTTTAATATTTTAGGGTTCATCAATTCCCGATTTGGGTTTTAGAAATATTAACATATTAAAATATATGAATAAAATCTGAACAAAACACCCTTTAAGATAGCATTTTAAAGTGCAAAATGGTACCTCAAATTAAGTTTTGAAAGGAAGCAGTGTGCAGAAGATAAGAAATGAAGGTAACGCAATTTAAAGTTGCGTTAGGTCTTTTAAAAAAATAAAAAAAATTGTGCAACGCAACTTGAAGTTACGTTTTGCCTCTTTAAAAAAAAAAAAATAGTTCACAACGCAACACGAAGTTGCGTTAAGATTAGAATCGTAAACGCTGCCCGATTTATTATTTTAAAGTAGTATTTAAGACCATATTTTCAGGAAGTGACTTTTAGAGCATTTCTTTCCTAAATTGTGCTATTTAGAGCTAACACCCCAAATTTGACGGAGACATGATAACCTTTTTTAACATTTTATTAGTGGAGGGAGTCGAGCCATACATCTCTCGTCTCAAAGACGAGAGTCACAATTATTAGGCTAAAGATCTTGATTGTAAATTTTTGTTTTTGCTTTTTTTGTGTCCTCGTGATACTTGAGCCTTGATGGTTCAATAATGAATATGAATTCTATCGCAATCGATATTATGAGAAATGAATGCGAATTGTTTTACTCAATTATCAGCTACAAAAATCAACGATTCCGTAAGGCTGGGCTTTGTGTTTAAGTATGGGCCGCTTCATGAAAAGTGGATTCAGATGAATTAAATAAGTTTAGGTCATGTGCCATGCGGCCCATGCCTCAGGACTGGCCCTTGTGCAATACTGTCGTGGTCCATTCCCCAATAAATGTATCAAAAACACCTACTAGTATCATTCTACTTCTCAATGTTTGTCGACGTAAAATAAGCATTAAATCTCATTTTTAGGGGTGGCCCGTAATAAGTAATAACTCTCGTTTTCATTGATGAAATTATTGTACATGCAAAGAGTTTATCGATATTTTTTTTTAATTAATTACACATGCAAAAATAAGGAGTCAAACTTATGATCTTCTGGAAGAACCGTTTATAATTGAACAAGACACGTAACAGAACGAAAACAAGGTTCCATTTATTGCGGAAGCTAGCTGGTGAATGGTAGTAATTTTTTTGGTATACATAAATACGGGCGGCATGTAGCAGCCACCTATCTGGCGATCTCCCCCACAATCCACATGGCCACTTTCCATTATAATTGCGTGGCCAATATGACAGCAAATTTTTTTTAAAAAAAAAACACAGGAACAACATAAATTATATGTCTCAGCAGGGAGATGTTAGAACCTTTTAATAACTCTTCACTATCAACTCATCCTGGCCAAGTCTCTCCCAGCCACCAACTATCTCCATTTGTCACAACTACGGAGTTTAATTGTTCCAACTTTCAACATGTATGGTATATTGGTATTTAAGACTCGCGAGGTAGCTGGATTCCGATCCGGCAATTTCGGGCATCGTCGCATTTTTTGTATGATATCGTATTTTGTATTCGTATTTGTAAATGTGTCAATTTTGTGCTGTCTAAAACTTTTCTCAAATTTGATTAAACGAAATGCTATGAAATCTTATCAACCATTTTGGGTAATTTGAGTTATGTGTTTATCTTTTTTTGGATTTTATTTATGTAAAAACCAGTTAAATTTGAATCAGTTTCTGGGCCATGTCAAACATTGTCATGACAAGCATGTTCACAGATACATTGTACACTAATGTTTATTGAAAGCTAATGACAATCATTATGGAGCCAATGAATATCATTAAACTCTGCAGTCTCTGGTATCTATCTAGCAGTTGAACTTGGAGCCAAAATAGATGTAAGGCACATCCATGCCATAATTATTAGAGTATGTACAGTCTCACTGAAAACTTGTAATAGCCTCACTAGAGAAAGGGAAAGGGTATGGCAAGCATACCAACAAACCTAATAGCAAAACTGTGACTCCCAGTGCTACATAATTATTGTCCGGATCTGTAATTTCCTCCGAGAGTGGAGCTATTGGCCCCCTCTGCAAGAAGAAAATCAAAGCTACCCAATAGAATGCTACATCGCTAAACAATGAGGATAGCCCGAGGAGCACGATAGAGGCACCTGTAAAGCGAGCTGACGCCTGTTGAAAATAATGGACTCAAATCAATACATTTTCGATTGCCTTGACCAGTTACTTTTTTTTTTTTTTTTCCCTTTCTTAATTTGATATATTAATTCATAAGTTACATTCGAGAACTTCGAACATAGAAAGGAATTTTACAGGATGCACTAAATGAGGGATTAATATAGGTTTTGAGTACTAAATGTTATGCTGGTCGCTATTCAAGACTATTTTGTTTGGGGTTGTTCTGATTAGCCGGTTTTTAAAGGCTAATATCCAACATGATAATAACAACCTCGCACTTAAAAAGATTTCTTCACTAAACCCAACTCGGAGTACAATACTATAAAACAATGTCTGCTCTCTTCTTTTATCTAAACATCTGCACTGTTTCACTATGACATGGCAATTTCCCGCCATGTTAGCAAACATGCAGTAGGAACGCAATCCAGCTTGGTTCGGCTGTATATTCCAGTTATATGTATTGAGCATTAATGTGTTACCTTTCTTCCCCATATGGAAAATGCAATTCTTCCCCCATCTAGCTCCCCTGCGGGGATGCTGTTTATTGCATTGATTAGAAGTCCAGCCCAAGCCCACACAAGAAGGGGGTTGAGAGATATCTGACCACCTTCCTTGAGAACATCCCCAAGAAGCAGTTTTGCTATAAACATAGAGGAAAACTCAGTGTCCTATACTTTCATAGTCTCACAATGTTTTTGTAGTAAGAGATCATATATCAGAAGATATGGTAAAATACGTGGTGTTCAGCGAATAGGTAAACCATATAAAAAGATAAGTCTCCATAGAGCTATACAATTGGCAAGTCCAATATTGAGGATATACAAACATAACCGTGAATATGAAGTAATGTTGCATGCATGACAATATCATACTTACCTAAGCCCCCGACAAGTAGTGATTCATGAAATACGGAAGCATCAACAATAACACCAATACCATCAGCAGGTGGCAAGAAAAACCCCACAAGCAAAAGACCAAGGCCCAAGGAGAACCCTGCTAAAGGTCCTGCTGCTGCAACCTTCAGAAGATCTTCACGTTTTGGTACAATATTCATGATTCTTGTTATAGCACCAAAAGAGCCTATCTGGCACCAATATAGCTCATTAGAATCTCCATAACATAATTTATGAGGATAAAATCAGGAAGAATGATAATTCTCACATACTAGTATCCTAGAGCGCTTCAACATATGATGATTATCAGTCTACAGAGTGATTCTTTCAATATGTTACTCTATTAATTCTTTATTAAGCAAATATTTAAACTACTTTAAATCTGAAGGCATATGCCTCAACTTTACAAGAATACAAAAATTAATACTCTTCGCACAGTTCATGTCAGGATAGTCAACTAAAACGATATCGACACCAGTACACCATAGGTTGTCACATTATCTTGCTACCAACTCCCTAAATTATAAATGAGCAAGTGTCTAATTCTAAATAAAACTCAAAGATACTACACTTCAAATACCAATGAAGCTATTCTTCTTCATGGTTAATGATTTATTTAAAGATCAAAATGTAAACAGGCATATCTAAAACAATTACTTAATAAGAAAAAAGAACCGTGACTGATCTGTGATGCAGGACTCATATACCTCACCTGCCAGCTCGGAACAAAATAGGGCACGCCAAGCTTAACTCCTGAACTGTTTGCAACTATAATGTGGCCGATTTCATGTGCACCAAGTACAAGTGCAGTTACAAGGGCTCCAGGAAGACCATTTTCCAATGTGTCAAGATTGTCGAAAATTGATCTGGCACAAAGCAAAACGAGAATTTTGATGTTACATTTAGAAATTTTGTGGCTTTTAATTATAGAAGAAGAGGTGTAAGAACTTTTAAGTACATCAGAAATTCATATGCAATCAGCAATGTAGCATATAAAACAGTTTCTACAGAAGCCGTCAGACCTTCTCTTTTTTTTTTTCCCGTCTACACACTTATTGCATGGAAGAGTCAGCCAGGCTTCATACATGTACAAATAAAATAATCCATTTGTTGTGATTTAGCTGTTCCTTTGACTTTTCCTGCTTACTTTAAACTTAATAAAAAGGGGTAATTTTATATTTTTTCTGTTTAGTCGAAACTTAAATTTTATTCACTTAAAACAGAAGAACTGGTTCAAGTTTTTAACCAAAACAAGAAACATAAATTAACATTGTGCAAGTGCCTTTTCCTATAAGCCTTTCAGTACACGTAGAATGTCAAAGGGACAAGTGCATAGCAATGAAAGGAGTAGCAAGGTAACTTTGCTAGAATAAAAGGGTAAGAATGTTGAAAACTGAGAACATCACAAAAAGGACCTATAGACAAAAAGATGGAGGATAAATTATACTCTCTTTCAGTACTTGGACAACATTTATAGAGACATATTTAGCAAAAAAAAAAAAACATTTATAAAGACACAGAGACACACTTCAACGAAATAAAGCTTACATAACCATGCCAATATAGATAGTAGGTTTGACAGAAAAGCAGTGTGATCATTGCTGATATGCAAAAACCAAAATTATGAGTATATGACCTACAGAAGAAAATGAACCACATACAATAAGTTTGACTGCAGAGCAGGCACATTACGTAGAAGTAATGTGAATACTGTAACTAATCCAAATGCAGCTGCTGCAAACCACTCTGGGACGGCTACAGATGATAAATCAAAACCATTGAAAGACATAAAGCATGTTCAGCAACGTCAAATCTGATCACAAAGGATTGGTCTTATACAATGAACATGTGATTAACATTAAGAGCGCTAAAGTTTTACCAGTTGTGTCTGGCTGCAAGGTCTTTCTAGGAACCACAACCGCAACAGGTTTATCATCTTCGGGGTTGATTAGTAAGAAAAGCTTAAATTGATCGTCAAATCTGTCCTGCACACGACATATTCATTAACTCTAAATTGACATAAGAATCGTTTAATAATGAAAGCCTCACTCCTGAAACTAACCTTCAACCTCTTTGCCATCTTTTCATAACTCTTAGCAGCCTCCCCTCGTAAGTTCCCTTTAAACAATACTCCACCCTATAAAATTCATAAATTGACACTAGCTTTTGCCTAGGAGTGTATACATTCATAAAAAATATAAATTAAGATATCACATGGGTAATCGGAAAAAAAAAACATACAAGAGGACTACAGGACGTCTCCCAAATCATTCAGAAGATAAATTCAGAAAATAATAAATTGAAATAGTTGAACAAATTGCTCTCCATTAAGCTAATGTATATCATATCAAAAACTGGAAATTCTGTTTTAACAATGTGTTTTAGATGGTAAACTTGGAAGATTATGGTTTAGCAAAAAAAATAAAATATCTTGGAAGATTATGATCGACTAACTAAGTATCTCCCGGATCTCTCTCTACTCTCTGTGTGTGTGGCAATTTAGTTTACTAATATATTTTAACAAGATGCCTGGAGTTTTTTGAATCATAGAACTGGAAAAACATCTCTACATGCCACACAAATTTATACATCCATAGTGCTTCTTTTCTTTCCAGATTTAAGACTTCTTACAACGTCCATTACACTCTCCCGCTTTATAGTCGTCAGACCCCAAATTTTTTTGCAAAACATTCTTATGACCTTTCCCTGTAGGGCTTCATTCCAAGAGTTATTAAAATTTATTATTAGAGATATGGGAATTTATGTGTCAAGGATTGATATATTTCTACCTCTGGTATCGAAATTTAAAGAGATGAAAAGAAAAATCACTGAAGACTAAGCTCTTCATACACTCACCTCGTATGGCTCCTGTCCAGTCACAAAAAAGGTGTCAAAGCCAAATACTTGGTCCCTAAGCATGTCGATTGTCTCCTTGGGGATCGTTATACGTTCATCTAGCAGTTGTGGCTGCTTACAACATTCAAGAATGTAGAAATACTATTAATTTAATAATAAATAAATATTACAATTACAATCATAGAAGCTTTAAAGAAAAAAAAACAAATTAGTAGTAAAACAAGCATACTGAAAAGGTCACAACTACTTTACGCTATGAAAACACCTCTAAATATGATCACCTTTACGCCTGGCAGAGGAGATCCACTTGTGACTTCTACAATATCTGCACCCTGTTTCATGCATCCAAAACTTTAAGGCGCAAAGATGAAAGATGTGAACAGCAGTAGGATATTAAAATATTGAAAAAGAAAATTACCGTTTGGAATATCAGTACTTATTACTTAGTGAATATGGAATAGACCTCATCATAATCAGATAAGCAAACTCCTCTAGAGGAATATCAAGGCATTACATAATGTATTTGTGCTCTTCTAATTTTGACACGCGCACAATCACACAGTGTAAAGATTAGGGGTGGCAATATCTGACAAGACACGAAGACACAACTCGAACCCTACTCAATTACAAAGAAATAACCCTAATATGAAAGCTCACGACTTGAATAACCCGAATTGACTCGTTTGTAAAATTAGCATTTCTTTAAAGCTTATGTATTTGTTTTTATCAAACTTAAGTAAAGTTTAGAACTACAGGAAATAGAAACGTTGACGAACATAACCCTAAATTGCCACACATAGTAAACATTTTAAGTCTAGGCGTACAAAGCGAAAAATTATAACCCTGTGAAAAGCATAAATGCAATTACCTCAGTGCCTCCTTCTGGCTTAATGCCTGCACCACTACTATCAGCTAAGTTCTGGCTATCAAGCCTCTCTATAACAACAGATTGTTCCTTATCCTGCCAATTTACATATACCCACGAGAAAATAGTGAATAAGTTTAAACCTTCTATTTCATCGAAATAAGAAATGCAGAACCCCGAATACCTCAGTGCCTCCTTCCACCTTAGTTCCTTCACCACTACTACTAGCTTTATACAGTTTATCAAGGCTCATTATAACATCATTCAGATTATTAGTGCTCTCCAAAACAACTGGCTGTTCATTGTCCTACCAATCACATATCTCCATGAGACAATAAGAAACATATTCAAAATATCAATTCCGACAAATAAGAAATGTATACAGAAACGAAACTGAAGTACTTTATCAGCAGAATTAGACTGGGGATCAAGTTCTGAATCCGTTGAACTTGTTTCCGGCAATTCCCCTTCTTCATGATCTTCCTTTCCCTAGACAAGTTCATAACATAGCCCTCAACGATACAAATTATACCATAAACACATAAACAAGTACAAACAATAAGTAGTACCTACCTTATCCTCATTGTCATCAGGGCCAGTTTGTGTCTCACCCCCCTTGCATAAAACCTCACGATTACTCGAAAACACTAGTTTAGAACTGAAAATTAATCATAGTCATAAATAAATATTTTATAATCACATGTGTTAATTAACCCGTCCATCTAAAAACCTTAAGGTGTCAGAAAAAGGTTCCAAGGATCTTAAGCTATTCAACATGTACACAAACTTTACTTCTACTCGTATGAGAAAAAATCGGATGCTTTCATAAAGAACAAGTAGTAAAAAAAGTATAATCACCTAAAAATGTGCTGATTGCTGGAGTGCTTAAAGCGCGAAGATACGGAGGGATGAAAGCGACGCATTGTAGAGCAAGAAGTGCAACATGAAAATGGAATGGAGTTGCCCCGAAAAGTGGCAGCTGAAAAATTCATATTTGTGGTCTGTACTTGAGATTTACGATAAGTAAACCGATATTTGTGAAGATGGTTTTAGGGTTTTGCAGAGATTTTTGTTTGGGTAGTGTGCAAAGAAAAAGTTCAAATATCTTATCTTGTTCAGGGTGGAGTAGAGCAGAGGAGAGACAGAGAGAGAGACACAGAGGTGTGATAAAATTGTAATTACCCGCCTTAATCTGGATTGGTTGTTCGGTATTCTCTTGTCCTAACATAAGCTCGTTGGTTGGTTACCCGATTAACTACTTTTTTTCCTTTTACGAGATTTCTAGATTTTGAACCGAAGAAAATGAAAACAGGAATAGAAAATTTGTTCCAAATTTGATTTACCTCAAAATTTGGATTTGTACTAGTATTTTTTTTTTTTTACCAAGATATATATGTTGAAAAATTATAGAGTTACAAAAATGGATACAATTTTTTCACAAAACGACATACAATAATTTTTGATTGAAATAATCTTTTATATTTATACAGAGAGCAATGATTAAAGCATCTCATCTCATTTACCACGTCATTTTATAATTTTTTTTTAAAATTAATTTTGTGCATATAGCACTACTCAATATATATTTCACCCCTGAATTATTTTCACTAACCTCATGCTGTATAGGAATCTTCTTTTTAGTTAAGTTCTCATGCTCAACTGCTCAAATAATCACTCGTAAAACAGTTGGTGTTAATCCAAGACAAGATACATTTTACTCTATATTGCCCAACCAGTACGATAAAGCTAGGGACTAAAAAATAACCATCGATCTGAAATTCAGAATCAATATGAGCCTCACTAAGCCTTACATACAAAAAATCAATGTACAAATACTGAAACACAGTATTAATGATGTATATACATGGAATGAAAGAAATAATGGATCCTACAAAATGCCTATTCCCACAACTGTGCCAGATTTGCTTGGAGAGAATTCCAATCGTAGAGAGGGCTGCAGTGGTGAGGAATGCAGAAGTGCAGGAGCAAAGAATCACCGAGTACATTTTAAGCCAAAAAGAATATGAATAACATTAAGAAGAATATTAGAATGGCAAATATCTTGATTAAAAGCCCCCTGTTTGATGATATTCTGTTTAAATGCTTCAATAGAGAACTGCGAGCACCTTCAACATGTGTCAATGTTTCATCCATGTTATCATCAATTCTGAAGTAAACATCAGTCAAATTAATTGTAGGAACGAAAAAGAATTTCTGAACACGCATATTTGAGAACAATCTTGGCATATATATAAAAACTAGCCTAAAAGCCCGTGCCATGCACGGGCCTGTACATAAACATCAAAAAATTCTCATAAAAACTGCATCAATATTGAAATAANTTGTCTTATATTTGTATAGTAATTTTGTAAAATTGAAGAACGGATTTATTAACAAGATATTACTTAATTCAATTAGGTTTTATAAATATCGATAAATATTTATTGTACAAAATATAACTTATTTATTTTTTATAAAAAAAATACCCCAAAGTACGTACTTATGAGAGTTATATAAGTACGTAATGCAAATTATTGACATAGTTGTAATAATATTT
>PHNY01208085.1:539-12379 GCA_003724115.2 Anethum foeniculum | reverse complement strand
TCCACAATGCTCAATAGAAATAAATATATTTACAACTGAGTTATGTTCAGTGTCTAACACTTGGAATTATATGAATTTTATAGTGTAAAATTATTAAATTAATTATGATCTATATTTAAAAGAATGTATTTTTTTCATTACAGAATTTTAAATTCTATAGTGTTCTATGTTCTGTATATAAAAAAATTAAAATGAAAAATACAGAACACACATGTGTCATACAGTACACATAATACAAATTGATATCCCTTTCATGCAGTACACATAGAATTGTTAAAAAATAGTATTAAATCACCTAAGTAAAGCATTATGTGAAATTCAGTTATGTGTTTTAGACGTGGGGTGGTGATCACGTGAAACTCTGGCCAATAAGAAAGAGTTACTAGGTTACTCAAATAAATGAGTTCCTCGTTGAACCCTCCTCTATATATGTATATATATAGGCTTTTGATCAAATAGAAACTAGAATTAAAATGAAAACTATAAACTAATTACATCCCTTAGATCTATCTAATCTAATGTCCCCCTATAGGCATCACACAGGATCAAAATACACCCTCCTACACAGCATCTCAGCTTTTCCCCTCCGTTTTTAATTTAATTTTCCCGTCAATCAGTGAACTTTTCTCAAAATCCGACTTAACTGTATTTTTCTCCATCTCGCAACGATCGATTTGCATACCATATGTGATATATTACGACGCGCTTTTAAAAAAAAATTATTTTAGTTTCTAGTTTTCATTATAAGGGGGTTTCTATTGGAGTAGTCATATATATATATATATATATATATATACATATATAGTAAAGTTTTATGGAGTCCTTATTTTCATTGGAGTCCTTGGAGTCCATATATGTCCTGCAAGTAAAATATTGCAAAACATATTGCAAAACGTGTTATTTTGCAAATCATGTTCTACAAAAATCACTGTTTTAATTAAAATCTTGTAAATCTCATACACTTTACAAGTAGAACACTGCAATATATATAATTCTACAAAACATGCTTAGTATGCATAACATACATATTCACGTTGCAGAACATACATGTTCTAATTGTAAAATGTATTAGATTTGCAAATTTTTTATTAAAATAGTGATATTTGTAGAACATAATTCATAAAATAATATGTTTTGCAATATTTTACTTGGAGAACATATATGGACTCCAGGGACTCCAATGAAAACAAGTACTCCATAGAACTTAACATATATATATATATATATGTGTGTGTGTGTGTGTGTGTAAAAGAAATTTAAATTCCCGATATAGCATGCCAAACGCGGGCAAAATCCCTGGTTTATCTTAAATAAGGATATCATTTTAATCATTTGTGTCAGTTTATAAAATTTTAAATTTGGATTGGGTAAAATTTCATAACCAAATCTTTGGTCATAAATTTCTATGAAAATTGGTTTGAAAATAAATTTAAGAAAAAAGAAAAGGAAAGACTGGATCTCTCAATATTTTAACATGATGGAATAGATATTCCGGGAAGGATAACCCTCGAATCTTGATTGCTCTGCGAGTACGAGGTATCAAACCCTAACCCCTAGATTGAATTGCGAAGGTAAATCTCGATCCTCATGACCTCTCGTTTGTTTATATATGTTTTCCTCGATCCATTGTATGTTATTTGTATGTATGTATCCTTTTCGACACTCAAATCTGTTCAAATCAACTTGACTCGTCATTTTTTGAATATGCTTATAAATTGTGTGCATATCTAGATATGTTTTAATCTATACTAATATGTGCAACACTAACTAACAGCAGCAACAAAGTTTTTTGAATATCATCCACAAAGTGAAATGGATGACAACATAGAAACTCATCGTATGTACTCCTCTAATTCTATTCAGACTTCTCTAGTTTTAGATCACGTATCTTTAACTTTTTTAATTTCAACTGCTAAGAAGATGAAGTTGCAGGAAGAGGAAATGCCCAACTCCCAAGACGGCAAGTCTCGCTCTATATATGAATCGTCATTACCCTCTGCTGATATTATTCTTTTTATTGCTGAGCGTAATTTGGTTTTCGTGGTTTCTCCTTTTCAGGAAGTAATACTGTAAATTTTGAGGACCCTCAACCTACAATGGTAACTTTTCTCGTGCCTATGATTTATTAGTGTTATCATTGATTTATTATAGGCTCTTTTTTGCATTTTTTTTTGTAGTCTTTCAGTTTTTATTATTCATGACTAAATTGAACAACATGTTAGTCAACTGTTTTCTTCTCGTGAAGATCCCTTGTGTTTTTTCACTGGAATGATAAAAGATATTGGCTGCTATTTACTTGCATGTGTTCGGTTTACTTCTATTTATTGATTTTCCTAAAAACGATCTTGATCTCATTTTATGTTTTCTCTTTTGCTCGATTGGAATTCTGTTGCAGCTCCAAATACCACATTAGTGAATATGGTTGTTCCTCCTTTCACTTTTTAGCAGAACTTACTCCAGATAAAGCCAGAAACTTGTCTGGTAAGTTCAAGATTCTTTGCCCCTTTATATGTTTGTCATATGTGTTTGGTAATCTTACATGATTTCATTAAATTCTCAGAGTTGGATTCTGTAAGAGCAAATTCAATCCTAGATGTAAAATGGCTATAATCATTGTTATAATATGGCACAAAAAAATAATTTTTGGTGCTCAAATAACACTTCCACTCCAATGCTAGTTGCATTTTACAACCAAAAAAAAATTATATTTACCTAATATTGTATCCAACTCATTCACTTTAATTAAAGTAGGCCTCTTTGCACTTTATTATTAACTATTTCATGATCTGATAAAGATGATTATAGACATTTTTGGTCCTAAATATAAGACCAAATATCCATTTATGCATTTATTCATTCATGTATAGCTATGCATTGGAGTTGAGTTTTAGGATTTTGGCCATATATTATAGCTATAAGACTAAATATAACTATGCATTGAGCATGCTCTAAGATAGGTGAAGCCCAACAAGAGCGCACCTTTCTTTTGTCGCCCCCAGCTTTAAGCGTTCTTTATACTATGAATTTGAATTGATGTGTTGTTGCCTGGTGCTTTCTAGTATTGATGAACGGTTCTAATCATATTACTATATTCAATAAATAAAGCGTGTAAGAGCAAGTCCAATGCAAGATGTAAAATAACTATAGTTATTACTATAATTTGGCACCAAAAAGTGTTTTTTGTTGGTAAAACAAAACTTCAATTCCGATGCTAGTTACATTTTGCACCCAAATAATTTCAAATTTAACTAATTTTTGTCTCTCTTTATGCATATTTGGATCCAAGTATAGAACCCCTTTGGAGTTGAAGTTTTTAGCGTTTGATTTCAAATTATAGAAATGACACCACTTACAGCATTGCATTGGATTTACTCTAACAATCTTGATCTGATGTATTGTATTGTGACTGTAGTTCAACTTTACTATGGCATATTGGCGCTAAAATTTGCATGAAATACAGTCTGAATTTCTTTATTTCATATTTTGAGGTATCCGAGTTGATACCGGTTGATGTCAAAAATGGTCTAAGTTTCTTTATTTTATATTTTGAGGTATTTGGGCTGATGTTGTAGTTTTGTTTGCAAGTACCAGAGATGGCTGTTGAATATTCTATGTTAACATTGTTATGGAATAATCACAGTAATAGTTATTTAAAGAGTGTGATAAGATAGCTCAAGTGGAAAGAACTTATATTTTGTTGTTCCAGGTAATAGGTTGGAATGAGTTCGATTCAACCATTCATGTCATCCAATAATCAATCCAAACCAACTCCAAATTCAAATCTAAATTCTAACTGAATCCAAGTCATTAAACTGTATCAAATCCTAAACCAAACAAATTGGATCCTTATTCAAATTGTATTTAAATCTAACTGAATCCCGCGAAGGGCCAGTGTGTTCAGAGCATCAAATGAAAAAATCAATCACGCGAAATCCAATATGCCTGGAGCACCGTATAAAAAAATAATCTCGTGAAGGGCATCAATTACGTGAAGTCTAATGTGCCTAGAGCACCAGATAAAAAATAGTCCTGTGAAGGGCCAATATTCTTAGAGCACCAGATAAAAAAAAAAAGTCCCGTGAAGGGTCAATGTGCTTAGAGCACCAGATAAAAAAACAAGAGGAAACAAAAAGAGAAGGTATACATATATGCTTAGGGCTACTCCCATCATAAATATGATCGATACGGTGCATATACGATGCATGTTGTAGTGTAATCTGAATAATACGTTTCCTTCGTTGGCGTATCAAATTCATACGCCCGTTGTGACCCTATGACCATTATTCTGCATTTTAGAATATGTAAATTACTTAGGCTGTTGGGGTTGATTCCTTGCAATAACATAATGTTAGATTAAAACCCTGAATTAATTACTTTATTAGTTCTTTTTTTTTTCAATTTGTCTTTCTTGTAAATTTTCATGTATGATTAATTTAATTTTTAATTGTATTAAGAAGAAAATAATTAAAGATAAGCCATGTGTGAAGCATATTGATGGAAAATATGTTGTGATTGAAGCAGCAGATAAAGCAATTACCACAAATCCAGAATCACTGGTTTTCATCCCAAAGGAGACCACCAATAAAGTTTTATGCTATATCAATCAGATTTTAAGTGATAATAGGTATGTTTAGGTGAAAGATATATATATATATATATATATATCTTGCATGCATAAAATGTATTGAGTATCATTTTATATTATTTTTTACTCTTTGAATGACACTAGTATCTACCTTAAATTTCACACTAAAAAATTATCTAAATCATTCTTCAATGTCTACAAATTCTGGTCGTGGTCCATGTTTTTTCTACATAGAGTATATAAAAATAAATTCCGATGCTTTCTGAACAGATTTAATATTCCACTATAGTAGTATAAGTAGTTTATTTAAAAATATATTAGTAATAAGGCCATTTTTGTTTTTTCAGAACAACACAACTCAAATAAGTCTATAACAAGTTGCAATGTCTGTTATGTTAATTAGTGATCAATCATTTTACTTTGAATTCTTAGATTCTCCTAAGATAACCATTAATATACGTTATTTTTGCAGGATGATTTTGGTGCCCCGGGGAGAAAATTATTGCTGCCTGGCTACCAGATAAGCCAATCAAAAGAGACTATGAGGGACCTACCAGATACTCTATTCAGTCAGGCACTTCATTTGCAACACTCCAAGTTGCTACAATTATAGCGGAGAAGAAATTTTCACCTTTTAAAATAATTTTCACAATAATAACTACCGATAGAATATATGATGCCTTAACAAAATCTATTAATCTTAAAAGAAATTTTTGTTTTTTTTTTCTAATAATTTAGACCAAATTATCTTTGTTTTGCCTTTTACCTAATTTTTTGAAATATGAAAATCGGAATTTTTAATCTTATCTTCTTTTTTTTATGTTTATATATTTGGATCTAACTATTTCAACAGTATCTAATACGTTTTATATCAACCTATTTCAATACCGACTACCAAATATTGATGTTTAGCTTTAATACTACATCATTGCTTATATATGTATTTTACCGTTTCATTGTTCAAAACAATCTTGTCAGAATGAATAATTGTTATTCATTACTATTTAATATGTGTTTTCTATATGAGTAAACTATAAATTTATACGTTAAACTTCTAATAGCAAATGCATGTTATTTGATGCAATAGTAAAATAATAATATGAATTCTACAATCAAATTTATAAGTTGTTTTCTGATATCATAGAGCCCTCATATTACATTTATGCATATGTGTGTTAGTATTAGAGACTGAAAAAATATATAATGAATTCTAAAAAAAGGAGGGAAAAAAGTTATCGTTTATGGTAATTTTTATAATTTTGTTATGTAAAAATAAATATTATATTAAACGATGTTGTTCAAAACATAAAAAACAATGTGAATGTTATTTCAAATTTTTTGTTACCGACTTTTGATTTGTTTAATATAGAAGATAGAATGCAAAGATCAGATATTGGTTTTGAGTTTGCTTATGAAGCAAGTGTTTATAATTTGAAGAAGGCTAGACGACATGGTTTAGCATAAGAAAAAGAAGCTAAATCTTATAAAGAATACATATTCGAAAATAGAACACCACATTGCAACATTAATTTACCATACTTCTCGGCAACACTTTCTTTGAATACTGGAGTTACCATTTTTACATAAAGCTAAAGAATATTGAAAAGGGCAGCTGTACATACACGTCAGAGGTTGTAGTCCATGCTACAACTCTTAGTATGTCTCATGAGTTAGTCAAAATCATTGTTGATCCACAAAGTTTGGTTTTTAAAGGTTCAAATGAGGATCAAATTTTTTTCTTGAATATAGATCAATCTTCCCCACACAGACTCATAAAGAAATATGCAATTATTTCTTGTTCGTTGATATGGACCAATGAAGATGATGTCAATATTATGGTGGAGTCCTCGATCATATTGTCATCAAAGTATATGTTCGTACGCGTATTCAATCCACAAGCATATTAATGGTAACTTAATGAATTGAATATTTTGATTTCTCTTACCCTAGTCATTAAGCCACACTCAACTATTGTTGTACAATAAGCTGTTATTGCAAAAAAAATATACCAAGTCTAAATTATTCATCCTTAATGTGCATATTTGCTTGCTTTGTGTTTTTCCTCTATCGATGATTAATGATGAGGTGTTTCAAAAGGCGGCCTTTTAGAGCTTGTAATTGTTCATTAAAAAATGCTTAAATTTTTAAATATGTCTTGAGGGTCAGTTTTTATATGCTTCTCTAATTTGCAGAAAAAAAATCATCACAAAAAAACTTGCATGATCTAATTGTCATTCTCCCAGGTGCCTGTTTCGAGAACATCTTTTTCAAGTTATCCTTATGCTTGTAAATTCTCGATAGTGTAATGAAATGAGTAGCAAATCGAGTTTTTGCATGCCTAACAAGTTATTAGGCAGTAAATTCCCTCATGATATGCTTAGACCCTTATTTGGTTATGTTATAAATTATGTTGATTCTTGATTACAACTTTACACTTAGCATATTTTTGTTCAAGTCAAATGTAACCTTTCAACGAATAACATCCTTATGAAAATTCATTGATTGGGTAGCTTATCAACGAATAACTTATTTTGTAACATATTCACTAGATTTCAGGATAGTAGTTGATTGTATAGTTGATCAATAGATAAGTCATGTTGATTGCCAATGGATATGTAGAATAAGTGGGTTAAGTGTAAATAACTGATGTCTTATCATTTTACACAAATGAAGTGATGATCAACGGATGAGTTTTAAAGAATCAATGGATAAAGAACAACTACTATCAACAAAAAACTGCTATATATCAACGGATGCTTAGAATACTATGTCAACGGATAGAACTCTATATCAGTTATCCATTTACAATGACTTGATAATGCATAACAGACACATATAACAAAGCACATGGATTGATAGAAATCTCAGATGAACATTGATGCCAAGACAAATATAGTTTTGACCTGGTAAACCTCGAAGAAGAAACATTTCATTTTCATACAAGCACATTGGAGCAATAATTCAAACATGTTGTCACAAGACAAAGCTTTCAAAATGTGAAGTCATATGTGAAAAGGAATGAAGAAGCAATCTTACTGGAGCTAGAAATGCAATACGAATATTTTGTAAGCTTGTAAACTTGGTGTGTATAAACCAAGTGTAGCAGTGTATTGTAGCAAGAAATACAAGTGCATTGTTTAGAGCTATTAGGGTTTTATTCTTAAACCAATACACTATAAAACTGCAGATGTGTGTTTGCATTTGTAAATTTCACAGAGGATTTATTCAATATATATCTCAGGTGGGGAATGAAACCACCTGAAATTTTGAAGCATTGTCCTTTTTAAATTTCAAGTTAATATATTCTGCTCTTAGTTCTTAAAATTAAGAAAAGAGTTTCAAAAGTTTTAGATTGTATTCGACCCGCCTTCTACAGTGTAGTAGTTGTATTTTTAGGGAATAACATATGATTTGACGTTATAGTAGTTAAGATGTTTAACTGATAATTGTTCTGAAAATCTGATGTTAATTATTTATTTTTGCAATTTGGACTCCTTGATCAACTACATTCCTTTTATTTGAGAATTTGGATAACTTTGTTAGGTGTGGTATGTATACTCTAAATTTTATATATAATCAGAGTTATAAATTTTTTGGGAAGAGTTGTTCTGATTTAGGGGGAAAGGATGAAAAAGCCGTATGGCATAAAAAAACTATTAACACCCCACAAATTAAGCTAACTACAAAATAGATAACAAACATATAATTTTTTTACAAATAGTCTTATCAACCAAAATACATTCTCGATGTATTTATGTTAGATAATTTGATGATCAGTGTTTAGCACTTAGGCAAATCAGAGTTTATCATCAGGGTTTGACAGTTTGATATCAGTATTTATTATCAGTGTTTATTCTGTCAGACTTTATAGAAGCAGTAAATCAAGTTATGATTTATCTGATTGAAGACCTTGAAGATTGCAAGGATATGTCGGTTACTCAGCATATGGAAAGGAGCAATCACTTATTGGATATGACTTTTATCTAGTCATCTTTATATAATCATATCAGTAGTAATTGATTGTGCGACTGTGTATTATATAAACACAGATTAGATTAACACTAGATGTGTTGATTATTGTTTTATCATTCTGTATAACCTAGAAGCTCTCAAGAATACTCTTACATTCTTTGAGAGAGTTCTTTATAATATTGAAACAGTTTTTATTCATCAATATAAAAACTCTTTATCATTTTAGTTGTTAATTTCGATTTTATTGTTATATACTGTATTCACCCCCCTCTACAGTATATTTGAGACCTAACAATTGGTATCAGAGCATATCTATCAAAATACATACACTTAAGATCCAAGAAAAACAATCATGTCTGAAAAGAATACAAATAATCAATCCTCTGGGAACAATACTAGTATGTATGAGGCTATTAAGGTTCCCATGCTGAAGGCAAGTGATTCTCCCACTTTGGAAGTGAAGATGGCTATGTTTTTGGAAGCCGCAGATCCTAAATACCTTGACATGATCTATGATGGACTACATGAACCAACAAAACTCTCTGGTGCTACAAAAGGTTGTTCCTAAGGAGAAGAAAGATTATACTCCTGAAGACAAATCTTCAATAATCAAAGATGCAAAGGTGAGACATCTTCTACATAGCAGTTTAGATAATGTTATGTGCAACAGGGTGATTGGATGCAAAACAACAAAGGAGATTTGGGATGCTTTGGAGGTAAAGTGTCAAGGAACGAAGGCTATCAAGAAGAACAAGAGAACAATACTCACTCAGGAGTATGTGCACTTTGATTCAAGGTCAGATGAATCACTGACAGAGATCTATGACAGATTTCTGAAATTGCTGAATGACTTGTCATTAGTTGACAAAGAATATGATCTTGAAGATTCTAATATGAAGTTTCTTCTTGCACTACCTGAGAAGTGGGATCTCAAATCAACAACCATAAGAGACAACTATGATCTTGATGAAATCTATGGTATGCTCAAAACTCATGAACTTGAGATGGAACAAAAGAGCAAAAGAAAAGGAAGCAAACCAAGGTATGTTGCTTTGAAAGTTGAAGAGCAAGTATCAAAAGATAAAGTTGTGAGGAAAAGCCATTCTAAAGGAAAGGCAATGGTTGCAAAGTCTGATACTGAGTCATCAAACACTGAAGATGACTCAAATACTGATAACTCCACAGATACTGATGGAGACACTGATGATGAGGAGATGATGCAACTAGCAGCTTTGATGGTGAAAAGCTTCAAGAAAATGGGGTACAAAGGCTTCAGAAAAGGAAAGAAATTTTCTAAAAAGTCTTCATCTTCTAAAATAGATTATTTCAGACTTATTTTCTTACCAGATGTCTGCGATCTTTGCTGAACAAATTCATGTTTGGACCTCTTAATCTCATCATTAGCCAAAATATTATGCACCACATATAACCAGAATTCTTCATTTTGTAAATAAACAAACTACCCTACTTTTGAACTCCTGCTTTGATAACTTTTATATATTTACATAAATGTTTTTCTGTATGTTAATGGACGAACCAAGAAGGATCAAGAAGAAGAAGAAAGAAGAGCTAATGAAAATATGTTTATGTAATATATCTCAAAGATCGACATTGTAAATTCAATCTGTCTAAAAATGAGACTAAATGGGGTTTTATATATGCCCAATACCTACTCAATTACAAAGACCAAACTACCCTTGTATTTTATACCTCAACACTCCCCCTCAAGCTAATGAGTGAAAACAAAGTGAAACTCTTAGCTTGGAATATAAATTGGTACTAACTACTCCATGTTTTTCCAATTGTTGACTTAAGACGACTAGTTTATGCTCACGTCCTGGCTTTGCTTGCTATTAAATGATCCTGGCTTTGATTGCCGTTAGAGGTATCCTAGCTTTGCTTGCCATTAGAGGACCGCCTTATCTTCATTTAAGTCCTGACTTTGCTTGCCATTAAAGGATCCTGGCTTTGATCACCATTAGAGAAATCCAGGCTTTGCTTGTCATTAGAGGATAATTGCTCACAGAGCTCAACAATATCAGCCAACTTGACACTATGCAAGCTCAACTATAAATGCTCACAGAGCTCAAAACAAGCATGAGTACTCAGTCACTTCAATGGAGTGACCTCTCAGCTTCAACAATATCAGTCAACTTGACGTTATGCAAGCTCAACTGTAAATGCTCACAGAGCTCAAAACAAGCACGAGTACTCAGTCACTTCAATGGAGTGACCTCTCGGCTTCAACAACCCATAAAAGGGCACAACGCACAAAGGCAACAATTGAACCTCTGACTTCATAATCATCATCACTATAGAAACCTCTTCACTTTGAACCTCCACCAGAAAATTGAAACCTTCCAGCTCATTCTGGAGTTCTTGCAGTACAGAATGTCATAACTCATAGTGGCCCGGCCTGTAGAGCAGAGTGATTTATGGCTTGCTGGCTTTCTAGCTGCTCAATAAATAACCCAAAAAAATCTTCAAAAGTGAACTCTGCATATCCCAAATCCAGAAGCGTCTTTCTGCATTTTTCTACTGGCTTTGACGCGATCAACTTCCACTTGGTCTAGTGTTTCCAAAATATGCTCAAGGTAAGGGAACATAAAGCCTCGAAAGAAGCAGCATCAATCTTCGTAGTCACTCGGCCCGTCACTGCATATTCTGGTGCCAAATACCCGAAAGTCCCGGCCAATCTGGTTACAAGCAAAGCTTTATTATCTGGAGCAAGACGGACAAGTCCAAAGTCTGCAACTTTAGCTCGCATATGATCTCCCAGTACCACCACAATGGACAGAAACAAATGTGACCATCTAACAGTCAAAAGTCTCGTAACAGAAACAATTTCGATGCTTCACAGTCTTTAGTTAGCCTTCACATGTGCCTGGACTGTATTGAGCCCTTCACTTTCTTTTTGAATAAGTAGTTCATCTCAATCACCAACACCACAAAATGCCTAAACCAAGTAGTGAATAACATACCCGAAGAAGTAACCATTACAAGCATAGACCATTTCCACAACTCCAATCCCCATATCCTTGTATGCTCCAATTTATCAATGGTAAAGCACGAAATCAAACTTCCCAAAATTACAAGAAACACTAACCATTCTATCAAAACCTTAATTTTCACCTTCTTGTACTTCAACTTGTTCCGGTTACTTACTTTTTTGTAAATCTCTTCATCCTCATCCACTATAACACCCCTAGGAGATGCCATCAAAGGCGTCCTAGGAGTATTCAACGAAACATTCCTATTCATATCTTCAAATGAATTATAAGCC
>PHNY01207969.1:320-15892 GCA_003724115.2 Anethum foeniculum | reverse complement strand
TAATACCTTTACCAATCCTCCTTTATAATCCTTGGATTTAAAATCCTTTATCTTACATTAATACTTAATTCCTTCAGTGTCTGCTAATATCACATGATCATCAAAAGTTACTATTCATCAAAAAAAATTCAAATTAGTCCAAAATTTCGGGTTATTACAGTTATGTTCATGCCTTTTATTCTGATACATACAATATTTATCCCTGTCGATCAAATTTTAGAATTTTTTTTGAAATTTATCAACTAGTCATTCACCCCTCCCCTCTCTGCCTAGTTATTTGAGATCCTTGTTATCTAACAAGTGGTATCAAAGCAGGCTGTAGACCTACATACAATAAAAGATCTAAATGAACATGAATTCTCCAAAACTAAGCAACATCAAGACTTCAAAGTCTGATAGGAAGCACTATACTCAATGGAAGAAGAAATTGTTGTTGGTCTTTAAAGCTTCAAAACCCATGTATATGAATATACTTAGGTTTGTTTCTTTTGTTCCTCAGACTGAGATTCCAAGATCTACTCAAGGGACAACAGTCATACCAGCAAAACTTGTGCCAAAAAGACTCATCACAAAACATTGAAGCTATAAAAGAAAAAGGTGGTTTGGATGGATATCTTCAATTTATCTCCTACAAATATATGGATCTGGACTTGTTTAGCACTATCTCTTATTCTGAAAGTGCTAAACAGATCAAGGATCACATAGAAACTCTCTCTAAAGAAACTGAAGGAGTGATAGAGAACAAGAGACAAATGCTTGTATCTTAATATGAAATCCTCAAGGCTAAACCAAATGAAAACATCACAGAAGCGTTTGAGAGGTTTAACAGGCTGATCAATGATCTCAAGCTTCATGGGAAGAGTTATGAGAATAAGGAGATGAACATAAAATTTCTGTTAACTCTTCCCGATCATTTAGAGTCAATTACCACTGAGAGAGATCAATCTGTCCAAGATAAGCTATGATTCTTTGTATGATGTTTTCAAAATCTATAAGCTGGAGTTGTTTCAGAAGAGATCTATTCAGTCCAAGCATGGTATTATGACTTATACTGCTTGTGCACTGTTAGGAAGAAACTCAATCAAGAAATAAGCACAGTATTCAAGAAAAGTGAAGATGGATGATGGAGACTGTGAAAAGGAGCAAGGTGAAGATATTCTTTACACCAAAGAAGAGCTTGAAGAATCAGACAACAAATCTATGCTTTTAATAACCAAGAAGCTCTCAAATCTGAAACTTGAAGATAAAGCAATTCAGGATGATGCTGATGAGAAGATTCATAGGATTCAAGGAAAGTAATACAAAAGGAAAGAAGTCACATTATTATAAAAGTCTAATAATTCCAATTTTGCTTTTACCTCACCTACAAAGGAGAAACACCAGACATAGGGGGAGCATTAGACTCAAGGGGAGCATTTATCTGAGGGGGAGCCTCTCATGTTGATTAAATTCATCATGACTTGCTGCTTCAAAGAGACTTATGAACCTCTCACTCAAGAATACAAGTTGATCAATAACTCTGTATCTTAGTAGACTAATATGACACTTCTTTTAGAACAAATCAGAACAAAGACCTTCCAAGAAACTTTATAAAGATTCTCTGCAAAATCCAAGTGAAAGATGCTTCATCGTCATAAAACTAAAACTGATCACAATCTCAATCAATGCTGAATGAAGAAGATCATTTAAATTTGTTATGACTTTTGGACTCAGGTAAATCTCTGTAAATCAAGCAGTGTAGCAATGATTAGCGGCAATGCTCATTAATATCAAAAATTGATGATTATTGATGGTGAGTTATTGAGACATCATTCTCTATATGGAACCAATAGAGAATGGTGATGAAATAATTGTGTTCCAATTTCTAGTAAATTTTCGAAGAGCTTATTAAGTTAAAGAATGAAGGCAATCCTCACAGATTGATGAATAAACATATAATATTCTATTCTTCATCTATTTAAACAAACTAAGTATGTCAGAAATCTACTTGCAATAGTAAATTTTCACCTGATTTATAGTTAATAATCTTTACTGTGAAAATTAGCAGAAATGTATATTTTATGAATATTTCAGTACTCTACTGTATATTTATGAATATATATTTTTGCAATTATAAAAATTGGGAATTTTCACTTAGTTGAATCATCAAAATTTTATAATTCATCTTTAATTAAACAAAGGAATAATTTGTTTTTATTTGATTTTTCATTAAATCTGAATATTATTACTCTTTTGACATATTATTTTTAATTCATAGTGTGATATCATCTTATGAATTAAAATCTTTAGTATAACTGTTTCTGAATCATTATAGTCCTTATTAATTTTTTACTATGCAACATAGTTCATCTGACTATGTGACATAGTTCATTTGGCTATGCTACATAGTTACTTTTCAGACTATATGATTTAGTTCAGATTTTCACTTATTTTTCATTCAATACACATTCAAGTGAATTTATTCTGAAAATGTATGTTGTGAAATATCAAATTACTAATTAATACTAAGTTTGATAATTCATAACTCATGAATTAATTGTATAAGGAATTTCGAGAACCCGGGTGGATTTGAAAGTTCACGATATAGATCATATTGTGAACTAGTTCACGACATGGTCTATGTCATGTAGTTGATAATTCAAACTATTTTGAATTGATTAATTATTTCAGTTCTCGAAATAACACCTTAACAATTGACAAACATAAATTATTATGAGAAATCATAATTTAATTTGTGCGTAGCAAGATTTTGCTAAAAGAAAAAAAAATTGGACTTCTCGACATGGCATAACTGAGAGTACACAACATGTTATATTGAGATTTTATGATATATTGGATTTTGGACTTCACTATCCAGTTGAATTCAAAATTCTTTATCTCAATAAAAATCTCAATATTCGAATTTAATATGTCAAGTAGTTCATAATTTATCAAATCTCAAAACAATTTTCTCTTTTAGCAAACTCTTGATTTATTAAAGACTCATTTTAATGTCATATGCTTATCCTTGAATAAATGATTGTGAATTATGTTGTATAGTATTGCACTCAATATCTATTTTCCAAACTATACGATATGATGCACTCACACATTGATTGGAGATAGATTGATAAGATGTTGCAGGGGTGAAATGATATCAAGATACGAAGAAGAAGAGATGAAGTGCAGACATGAAAAGAAAATTTGTCTACGATTGGCTAATCAAGTTTTAAAATCTTTTACTCAGATAAGTTTTCTTTTCCTATTAACCTCTTTACTAGCTGTAATGATGTTGTTTGGAGCTTGTGAGAGTATATGTCTTGTTTAATGTGCTCGCATGCTATGTGTCTTACTTGATCATTCTTGAACTGTATGCATTAAGTTAATTCACATAATGATTTAGAATAAATGAAACAAAATTGATTTTATTAAATGACAATTTTCCTTTAGAAACCTAATCGAAATTTGTTATTTTCTTTAATATCTTGTGTCTCTTAATATTCTTCTTGGCTTCCTATAAATCAACCGTTTAAGCATTCTTCTTCCTCACTTATCTAAACCAAGAACCCTCTACATCTTTACAAATCTCCTAATCTATTTCATCTCACCCTCAAAAATTTCAATGGAAATCCTCATCAATCACTCAACTTTCTATGTCACCATTGATGGAATCCAGTATCTCGTAACAGAGATACCGAGGGATATTTTGCGGTACATTTCTTCTGAAATGCAGATGCAACTTTCTTTCCTCATCATTAACTTGGTCATTCATGAGGGGGAGAGAAAGAGAGAGAGAGAGAGAGAGAGAGAGAGGCTGTTAGAACAATAAAGGATTATGAGGCTAGCTATACTTTATGTATCCAGCAGAAAACTGTAGAGAAGAAGACTCATTAGATTAGGATTTCTTTTCTGATCTTCATGTAATAAAATTATCTTAATAATAAAAATTCTCTTTGTTCTGAAGTAATCTCTTGTTTATTTTTGTATTATGCGATTTCTTATTCTTCTGCCAAATTTTTTTATTCAATCGTTAAAAATTAAGAATAGACATCAATGGAGAATAATTTAAGTGTTATGTGAAATCCTGAACGAGTATTTAAGTAGTTTTTGGATATAAGTCACTCAATCCTGATTTATGATTTCTGTCAAGTAACATATCTGCCCAATCAAAAATAGGACATTCGAACCGGTTCCAGCCGAATAGAGCGCGGAGCCATTTATTTTAAACAAGAGTTAAAACTGAGTTTTCGATAGATGATCTGTTTGAGCTCAAGTGATTAATCTTGCTATGAATAACCAATAATGCTCTTGGACTGAACTGCAATAGTTAACTAACTCAAATTGTCTAATATTTTGTGACACCCTCCTAGTTAGGGGCCTAGATTGGGGAGTCACCAACCATTAACAATATAACCTTTAACAATAAAGATAAAAGCATACTGACTCGACACCTTACACTAACAGGATCTTTAACAGGTAATGGTATGAAGCAAGAACTAACTACACTAATAAAAGAATATTATTACAACCTTTTTTATAAATATAAACTTTGATGAAAAGTTAACAACAGTCTACCAAAAGATTACAACTACTAATCAAACACCCTTTCCAAAAGCTATCAACTAGCTACCCAAATTTCCTACCTGAGGGACAGTAAATCTAACAGTCTGAAATGGTCCAGGGTAAACAGACTTCCTAGCGGATGATTTCCTAGTGGCTTGCTTCAATCTCACCATCTTCAAGCTTAACTGAAAGGAGTTAGATAACAAAGAACAAGAGTGAGCCAATAGCTCAACAAGCAACCAATATAAACAACAGTTAAGCTATGATGGAATATCGAACGATATCAAAGATCCTGGACAAAAGATCAATATAATTTCCAAATTTGGAAATGATATAAACATGTATTAAAGTTTTATCAATAATCAAGCTTTTCATTTTCAAAACGAAAGAATTCTTTGATCAACAATCAGTAACAGCTTTCCAAAATTCTAATTCAAAATAGTTATAAAACATTCTTAAATAAAACATTAACTTGATTGGAGTTTTTCCTCAACGCTCGGACAATTACGGGTGATCAACCACGTAATGTCCCCATTCCGGACACAAGCTCCCTCTGGACTTTCATTTATGGGATCCCTAGACTAGTTTCATTACTAGTCAGCTAGACTTATTGCCGTTGCTAGCATTATTAACTTAACCACAAATAAAAGTGCTGGGCTGGCGTCACTCAGCCTCTTACGCCTCCAATCTATAGAAATCCGTAAAGAAAATCATTTAGACGGAGTTCCTATATTATATCTTAAAACAGCTTTTCATTTTTAAAACATTACCAAATCATTTGAGATGAAATAAGACTTCATAAAAGTCTGGAGTCATATTTAAGTTCATTTTAAAACTTTCAATGACAACGAGTTTCAAAGAATTGGTATCAAGTAAAAGGGATCGCAATAGGGAATCGAGCATAGGTATTAATGATAAACATTGTCAACAATATAGGGTTAAGCAAAAGAGATTGCAAGGGAAACTAAACAGTTATTATAAATAAGAAGGGCTTTAAGAAAAAGGAGTCGCAAAAAGGTTTGAACATAGGTATTAACAATTACAATGAATTAAGTAAGGTAATCACAAGGGTCTAAAGCATAGGTGTTAATAATAATCAAGGATTGAATAAAAGAGTTCGCAAGGGTAAACCAACATAGGTATTATCATTTAAAAGGGGTATTTAAGTTTAAGAGAGTTCACAAGGGTAAATTATCAATAAAAGTTATCAAGAGTGGTCAGGGTAATTAATTAATTCTCGATTCAATTCAATGATCATTCATTAACAATAGGATAGGAACAGGCTATCATAAAGATACATGCTCTTTAAATAATCAGAATATCATATGACTGAAAGTAGCTGGACATGAATAAGAGATAAGGTTAAAAAACTGTCACTTGCCTTAAAAAAGCTTTCCTGCCTAGCAACCTACTTCACTGGATCTCAAGCTTAGCCTTACCTTTTCCTACGGGAGCGACCTCATTCTTTATATCTACAGGATAAAGACACTACTTCAGAAATAATCCTATTATTTCTCGACGTTCACCTTGAACGTCTAACTTTAGACTACCCTTTTCGGTCCCCACAATACACTTTATAAGTACTACATACCATATAGTACTATCCACATAAAACATATCACAAATAATAGTAACTATTTGATCTTCGACTTAAGCTTGAAATCATATTTGAAAGACATTTCCTTTTCTGAAAACAGGATTTTTTAAATAAACTTCCTTTTGGAAAAATATTTGACCATTTATGAAAGTATAAGTTTAAAGCTGAAAAGTAGTTTGAAATCTTCTTTACAGTTTTACTTGATTAGTTTCAAGTCAAGTCAAGTCAAGTCAAATGACTGTTGACCATTTGATCGCTTAACTATGACTTTCACTACCGTCGTAAAACTATCCTTTAAACCTAAGTAAAACATTTTAAGAAAACAAGTTATCGAAGATCGTCTAGTTACTACTCATATAATTATACAAGCAAGGGCTAGCCAAACTATGTTAGGTCCTTAAAGGATCCTAACGAAATTTCGACAGCATCTCCCCTGTATTTTGACTAATTAGTCGATTTTAAATCGACGCCAAAACTAATCACAACAATCAAGGTATACTTTTAATAAACTCTTATCATTGCTAAACACGTAGTCATCCCATATGTCTCACAATCAAACAAGCAAAGCACGTCAATACCATTTACGACCACTAAAGGTCAAACTTAAAGTCAAACAACCATTTAATACATTGGTAGCAAAGATATACATATGAATAACTTATTCTAAACATGACTTCATATACATAATCATAAAGCACAAAATCATACTCAAGTATGGTATTAGATAACCATTTTATCAAACTAATATGCACAAGCCAAAGCTTTGGTCTAACAAAGTCAAACATACTCAATTAAAGTCAACTTTGGTCAAATTACATCTTTAATTCAAAAGTTACCAAACAACTTATTAATTCTCTTTTATTCTTCATAATTCAAACCAAAAGAAATATAAAAATCAATAAAAATTCATTCTAATGCCACACAACCAATTTGGATACTTCTGTATCACACTTATTAATTAACCTTTACTTGATAATCTTTAAATAAATTTTAATTCCTTTTATTTTATTAAATTCGAACCTAAAGGCTTTTAAACAACCCAATTTCTTAATTTTTGATAACTAAATCAATATGTCAACTAGCCATTTACTTTACAAGCCACTTAACTCAACATAGAACTAAACATTTTAGTCCCTTTTTGGTTTTAAGTCAAAAATTCAAACCTATACTACTACAAATCCATCTTCAAAAATCAAAGGTCCAACATGAAACCTTCTTTCCTTATCTTGAACCAATAAACAAGCAAAAATATCAAAATTTGGTCAACAAAATCATTACCAAGAACAATTTAATAAGCAACCGAATTTAAATCCAAAAATTCGAACTTTAATTCGAATTAAAGAACCAAAGGAATTGACATGCATCACTCTAAATCCATTTACCTTGTATCATGCTTCTTATTCTAACATTTTTACAATTATTTCAACATCAACACTAAAATTATAGAGCCATAGATGTCAAAGAAATCCAAATCTTAAAAATTTTAACATGCACTTAAGTAAGGTCACATGCATCAACATTTCACTAACTTAAATCAAGAAACAAGCAACAACAAAGATGATAAGAAATTTAACCAACACACTTCTCTTTAAACCACAAAATTCGAACCATACACCATGGAAATCGAACCAAACCAAATCAAGCAACATAAACTATGAATTAAAGTCATATGATCATTTAAATAAAAATTTAAAACAATAGACAAGCTTCATAAATCCACCGGCTCCCATTTGGTCATGGCCGGTGGTGGTCGAACTCGTGGGTGCCCATTAACAGGTCTACCACCGAGTATTGGACCTTCAAAACTCCACAAAACCAATAATACAATTATTCTTCACACCTCTTTGATCATACCTCAAGAAATTAGATTTTCTTGGATAATTTCAAAAAGAGGATTTCACAAACTATAGTCAAAACCTTACATGCAACTTGGAGGATGGAAAAGGATGGAAAGACAATGATTTTAATGTAAAAATCTTTAAAAACCAAGTAAAATTGATACTTGCATGTAAGTGAGAGAAGAGAGAGAGAGAATTCGAGAGGGAGAGAGAGGAAGAAAGAAAAGAGAGTGAGGAGAAAATGAGAAAGGGGAGGATGGTGTGTAATTTCACAATTAGAAAGAAAATAAATTCTAGATTTTCTTTTAGAGTAAAACATGGTAAAAATGAATTTGTAAATTGATTGATAATTCAAAATTGGTAAACTAAATCAGGAAACCATTTTTAAAATGTAGATAATGAAATTATCTTTCTGTACATATTTTTAAAATAATATTTGAGCTAGTAGATTATTTGATATGATTTTTACAAGGTAAATAGTCGGTAAATGCAAAAATATCTGTAAATTCGCTTTAAAATACAAAAATGCCATAATAAATTATGGACTCATTTTTATAAAGTCTAAAATAACATTATAGAGGCTATAGAAAAATAATTATAATAAAAATACATTTTCATGATTTTACATGAATATTTAAAAGCTAAAAAGTCATTATTTTCACATAAAAATGTAATTTATAACACATATTTCTATTTGCAATTATTTGTACCACATACGCAACACGCGTAAGCACATTTTAACACGTAACACACAAGCTTATACTAGAAGCTTCAATTCCACAAATTTCTCAAATTATCACTTGACCATTTTTCAATAATTCAGAAATTTCTCTAAACACGTAATCGGTAAAATAATTGAATCCATTTATCGATCCACCACATATCATATGCCATATAAGACTCATTAAACTGGAAAAAGTATAATCATATACTCATTCTCTAATTCACATAAACTTTAAAGAACCAAAAATTTCAGAAAAGCCACAAAATTTCACATATATTCGTATAATATTCATAACATAGTACGCGAAATTCCTAAGTGGATTCCTCAACTAAAGAATTCCTCCACAAGACTCTGACTAGAGACACTGGCTTATTTCAAAGCACTTTCTCTCGTTGATCAAATGTCTTAACCGGCTGCTCAACAAAAGACATATATGTCTGAATCTCTAAGGGTTCATACTCTATCACATGACTCGAATCTGGATTATACTTGCTAAGCATCAAAACATGAAAGACATTATGAACATGCTACAACTGCGCCGACAAAGCTAAATCATACGCAACTTTTACAACTCGATTCAAAACTTCAAAAGGTCCTATATATCTTGGACTTAGCTTTCCTTTCTTGCCAAATCTTGACAATCCTTTCCAAGGCAACACTTTTAAAAGCACTACTTCACCATGTTCAAATTCCTTATCTTTTCGGTGCGGGTCTGCATACTTCCTTTGTCGATCCTGGGCAGCGACTAACCTTTTTCGAATCAAATCAACTTTCTCTTTTGTCTATTGGACCAACTCTGGGCCTAAAATCTTACACTCACCAACTTCATTCCAACTTGCAGTCGATCTATACTTTCTTCCATACAAGGATTCATATGAGGGCATACCAATGCTCTCATGATAACTGTTGTTGTAAGTAAACTCAACTAATGGTAGATGCTCATCCCAATTTCCTTTGAAATCCAAAGCACAAACTCTTAACATATCCTCAATAGTCTGAATTATACTTTCGCTTTGATCGTCTGTGTGCGGATGATACACTCATTTTTAACTTATTTTCCAAATGCTCTTGAAATTTTCTCCAAAATCTTGAATTAAAACGAGGGTCTCTATCCGATACAGTGGATACTGGAACTCCATGACGCATGACTATCTCCTTTAAATACATATGAACCAACTTATCAAGGGAATATCTTTCGTTAATCAAAAGGAAATGAGTTGACTTCGTCAATCTATTAATAATGACCCATATAGCATCATGATTGGCCTTTGTCCTGGGAAATCCAACTACAAAATCCATAGCAAGGTGTTCCCACTTCCATTCAGGAATATCTAATGGCTGAATCAAACCACTTGGTCTTTGATGTTCTGCTTTTACTCTTTGACATACATAACACTTGCTCACCCATTCTGCAATATCTCTTTTCATATTAGGCCACCTGAAATTCTCCTTTAAGTCTTTATACATCTTTGTACTTCCAGGGTGAATAGAATATCTTGAATTGTGAGCCTCACACAGAAGCTCATCCTTTAACTCTTTAACATTTGGAATCCAAATACGAGAAGCAAATCTTAAAATACCCTGGTCATCCTTTTGACTCTAAACTTCTTCTCCTGACAAACTATTCCTCTCATTTAGCATTACTTGCTCTTGGCATCTCCTTATCTTTTCCATCAACTCAGGCTGAAAAGTGATTGCACACATCATTTCTTTCATCAAGTCTGGAACAATCACCTCTATTTCCAACTTAAAAAATTTTCTAGCCAACTCTTCAGAAGTAGTCAACCAATTCAATCTTTCTTTTCTACTCTAAGCATCTGCCACAACATTCGCTTTTCCCGGATGATGGTTAATAGTACAATAATAGTCCTTTATCAATTCCAACCATCTTCTTTGTCTCATGTTAAGCTCTTTCTGAGTGAAGATATACTGCAAACTCTTATGATATGTATAAGTCTCACATTTTCCTCCATACAAGTAGTGCCTCTAAATCTTAAGCGCAAACACAATAGCTGCCAATTCCAAGTCATGAGTAGGATATCTTTGTTCATGGGGCTTCAATTGTATTGAGGCATACGCAATAACCTTTCCATATTGCATCAATACATAGCCTAATCCTTTTTGAGAAGCATCACTAAAGATCACAAAATTACCTCCATCATCTGGCAAAATCAACACTGGTGCTGATACTAATCTCTTCTTCAATTCTTGGAAACTTTCCTCACACTTGTCATTCCATTCAAATTTCTCATTCTTCCTTGTCAACTTAGTCAATGGATTGGCTATCTTGGAAAAGTCTTGAACAAATTTTTTATATTATCCAGCCGATCCAAGAAAACTTCTAACTTCTGTTGGGGTTCTTGGTCTTTCCCAGTTCAATATAGCTTTAATCTTAGCATGGTCCACTTTAATTCCTTCTCTACTAACCACATGTCCAAGAAACTGAACTTCTTTCAACCAAAACTCACACTTAGAGAACTTTGCATACAATTGTTCCTTTCTTAAGATTCCTAAAGCAGTTCTCAAATGTTCTGCATGATCTTCTTCCATCTTAGAGTAAATTAGGATGTCATCAATAAATACAATCACCAACTTATCTAAGTACTTCTTGAGAACTCTATTCATAAGATCCATGAATACTGCAGGAGCATTTGTTAAACCAAAAGGCATCACCAGAAACTCATAATGTCCATACCCTGTCCTGAATGCTGTCATTGGAACATCTTCTGGCTTAATCTTAAGTTGATGATATCCAGATCTTAAGTCAATCTTGGAAAAGTAACTTGCTCCTTTCAACTGATCAAACAAGTCATCTATCATTGGAAACGGATAATTATTCTTAATCGTCAACTTATTAAGTTCTCGATAGTCTATGCATAATCTCATGCTTCCATCCTTTTTCTTCGCAAACAGAACTAGTGCACCCCCATGGTGACACACTTGGCCTTGTAACTCCTTTTTGCAACTGCTCTTGTAATTGAGTAGCCAACTCATTTATTTCTACGAAGGCCATTCTATATGGTGCCTTTGATACTGGTTCCGTTCTAGGAGCTAAGTCAGTTGAAAACTCAATTTCTCGGTCTGGCGGTAATCCTGACTATTCTTCTAGAAAGATGTCGTGAAACTTATTAACCACTGAAATATCTTCAATCTTAGGGGTTTCCTTATTCGTATCTACCAAATGAGCCAAATAAGCTTCACATCCTTGTCTTAACATTCTCTTAACTTGCATAATATCAGAAACTGCTTTTCTTGCCTCTTTCCTCTAAATACAACTTCACCTCCATTTGGCACTTTACGCTTCACCTTCTTATTCTTACACTCAATCTGAGCATCGAAATCCGTCAACCAATCCATTCCTAAGATCATATCAAATTCTCCTAAGTCGAAAAGAATCAAGTTTGCGAAGAATTGACGACTCTCTATTTTAACAACACAATTAGGACAAATCTGGCTAACAGGAACTTTATCCAGATTAACTACTTCTATAACCATGGCTTGTTCTAAGGGAAGGATTTCGCATTGCAACTTATCAACAAATATCTTAGAAATAAAAGACTTGGTAGCTCCAGAATCAATTAACACTTTAGCCTTTACTGAATTCACAGGGAGCGTACCTGCTACGACATTGGCATCTTGCACCGAATCCATCATAGACATATTGAATGTCCTTGCCTGGGGCTAAACTTGAGATGTATGGGGTGGAGGTGGAGCAATTAACCTTAAAACATTGGCTGTCTGAACTGGCTCCTTACAATTCCTCGAGATGTGTCCTTGCTTCCACACTTAAAACAAGCAGTACCAGGATTCACTACTGCACTCACTAGCATAATGTCCTTTCTTGTTGCACTTGAAACATGTCACATTCAGCTTGCAACACTCACCCGGATGCTTCTCACCATAAGTTTTGCATTCTGGAAAAGGAGACTTAATTAACTTTTGAGATTAGTTTGCCAGCTGGGGGTTGCTACCATTTCCTTACTTCCGAAATCCTTTGTTCCTTCCAAATTGACCATCTGTCCTCTTCTTGAACTTGTTTTTAAAACATTCTTGTACAGATCCACTTTCTGAACTTCCAAACTTCCTTTTCTTGCCCTCTTTTTCCATCTTAGTAGTCTTACTTTCACTTTCTGTTAACAGGGCCTTCTGCACTACAGCAACATAAGACTTCAACTTAAACAAAGCCACACGGCTACGAATCTAAGACTTCGATCCTTGCCAAAACCTCTTAGCCTTCTTCAATTATGTATCCATATAAGCAGGAGCAAATCTAGACAACTCATCAAACTTGGCTTCATACTCAGACACAGACATATCCTCTTTCTTCAACTCCAGAAATCAAATCTCCATTTGATCTTGTAAACAATCAGGAACATACTTCTCTAGAAATAATTCTGTAAATCTCTGCCAAGGGACTACACCATCACCTGCTAAAGTCTTAGCTGAGTCACACCAATAACTAGCTTTCGCTTTCAGATAATAAGTTGCAAACTCCGTCTCTAAATCATCTCCTAGTCTTGCAATAGAAAAGGCTTTCTCCCTGCCTCGCAACCAATTTCTAGCCTCTATAGGATCAAGACAACCTTTAAACTCAGGGGAATTGGTTGCTTGAAATGCTTTAAAGGTTACCGGAGCTTGGTTTTGAGGTGGGTGCTGAAGTTAAGGAAGTCGTTGAGCTAAAACAGCTGTTTGTTGTTGCACGTGTTAAATAATTTGAGCCAAATAAGGATCAACTGGATCCTGGCCCTCATCATTGGTGGTTCTTTGGGCAGTGGAACTCTTTTTCTTGAGCGGCATAGTTCTAATGAAAAGACAAGCAATTCATCAAATAACATAATCATATACTTGAATAATAGATATATTTTCCATCTTCTAAATCCTTTCCATCATATCATTATTTTCTAAGGTTTCTAATGCACCTTACATTATTTCATAAATTTCTTGTCATTTCATAAACTATTTTCATGGTTACTGGTTAAACGAAAGGGAAACGCAATAAGGTTCCAGGTGAAACATAGGTATTAAACAGAGGTATTATGACAAAGATAAGCAAAGGTACAAAACAGTTATACTAAACATGGTCATTCAGCAAAGGATATAAAAAAAAAGAAATAATGGCATATGAAAAAGAAATGGTACCTAGGACAGGGTTCAACAAGTCAATAATAGAACCAAAGTTCACAACAATATGGAAATAGTTATCGCAGTGTAAGGGCAATTAAGTAATGACAGTTAAGGAAAGGAAATGCATAGGATAGATAAGTCAAAGTTTTAGTAAAACATCAAGGTCTGAAATGAAAAGTACAACAACCATCCGACTGATGGTTAAAGAAAAGGGTAAACAAATGAAAATAACCCTCAACTACCACCAACTGCTACATCAACAACTACAAAGAAACTGAAAGATAATGCGACTAATCTGGCATCTAACCAAACTACTCAAGCCACACAGGCGCAGAAAGAACAACTCTATATGGGCTGTAACAACACTCCCATAGTCTCACAACAACCCTAAAGATCCTCATTATGCTCACGAACATATCTCAACTCAGACATAACCCAACTAACAACTCTTGTCACATAACGAGCCTCATCCAAAGCACTAGAAGGCAAAGGTCTATCCTGAAGGCGCTTACGGGCTGACTCCTCAATAGCACTAACACGAGCATCGCACTCAGCCTCAACCACATCAACTCTATAAGAAGACTCACGAGCCATCCTATCCAAACGAGACATATACTCAGCATTCTGAACCAACAACCTGTTTCTCTCATGAACCAGATCCTCAAAGTCACCAACTGCAATAGGAGCAGTAACCGAGCCTACCGGAACTGAAGACTCAACAGAATCTGACATATTAGAAGGTGGGGTATTCTCAAGGTCAGACTCAGGCTCATGGGAAGGTACAATAGGAGAGCAGGGGAATCAGTCTGGATATCCTCCATGTCTACATCAGTATCTAGGTCCTCCTCATGATCCTTATCAAGGTCCTCATCAGGGTCCTCCTCAACTGGATCAGAATCAGTACTAAACTCCATCTTAGTCTCCATAGGAGAAGTGTCAGAGGGAGAGTCAGATGAAGTATCAGGGGATGGGGGAGGAGGTGGAATCCTGTCTGAATCATCGTCACTACTGGTATCGGGCAGCTACGATAATATAATATATACACAAGGGAAAGCCTAATAGGTTATCTTAAATCTAACGCTATTCTAACTTAGAAAACTTAAGGTCAAAACTATAACCCAAAATCCAACTCAAACTCTATGATAGTCTGATAACTTAACTCTACTTTTAACAACTAACAGTAACTTAACCTAACTTGTTTCAGTGACCAAAACCTGTAGATCTGATACCAAATTGTGACACCCTCCCAATCAGGGGCCTAGATTGGGGAGTCACCAACCACTAACAATATAACCTTTAACAATATAGATAAAAGCATATGGACTCGACCCCTTACACTAACAGGATCTTTAACAGGTAATGGTATGAAAGAAGAACTAACTACACTAATAAAAGAATATTATTACAACATCTTTTTATAAATATAAACTATGATGAGAAGTTAACAACAATATACCAAAAGATTACAACTACTAACCAAACACTCTTTCCAAAAGCTATCAACTAGCTACCCAGATTTCCTACCTGAGGGACGGTAAATCTAACTGTCTGAAATGGTCCAGGGTAAATAGACTTCCTAGCGGATGACTTCCTAGCGGTCTGCTTCAATCTCACCATCTTCAAGCTTAACTGAAAGGGGTTAGATGTAATAATCCCAATTTTTGTAATTATGCAAAATCCTGATAAATAGTAACTTTGCTGATTAAGAAATATAATCAGGTCACACTATATAGGACACCTTATATGA
>PHNY01207961.1:1467-12443 GCA_003724115.2 Anethum foeniculum | reverse complement strand
AAAATTTGCATACTTGATAGCTAAAAAAATTATTCGGAGGAATCAGAATATTCATCTTCACAATTATTACTATCTTCGATTCTTGAAGATCCATCTTCTTCGGATTCATGTTCCATTTCTTACTCTGGAGTTTCATCACCGTCATCTAAATCTACTCCAATTCCGCTTTCGTCATTTAGATGCATGGGAATATCATCCGTACTAATATCATTTAGATATCCTGGAATATCATCTTGGAACAGTTCTTGCTGTGATGTTGGGGCTTGAGGAAGTTCAACAAGTGATCGAGCCTTCACTTTGGATACAACTACCCAATCAACCTTGTCTCGTTTAAGACTTGGATAATTACAAAAGTAGACTTGAATGGCCTACATTGCTAGTACAAATGGCAGACAACTGTGACGTCTAATCATAACATGCCTCTAACCAATGATGGTCAGATTTCAAACTCGACATCTGAGCCATGGCAGACAACTGAGAAGTTTCACAACCTTCATATAACCCTCTCTCAAACGATTTCAAAATATCATACAACTTTTATGTCTCTGCATTTGGAGTCTCTGGATCAAAGCTTGGACCAGCAGCATCCATCACCATGTTGTACATTAAGTTGTCATCATCTCTTCTACCTTGAGTATTAGAATAATATGTGGAAGATTGTTCTCCATGTCGATCCCACACATAATAATCTCTTATAAACCCTTTCTTTATCAAGTGCAATTTAATGTCTTTGCATTCTAGAATTTGTGATTCTCACACTTAAAACATAGACACTGAATATTTGTACCATTCCTGGACTCTTCTCGAGATATAACATATTGCATAAAGTTTTTCAGCCCTTTTACAAAAGCCGGAGTTAAGAATCTTCTACTATCAATCCTTTGATACATCCAACTCGATCATTATCCATATTGAACTTTTTAGTAACCTACAAAAAAAACATACATAACTAAAATATGTATATTTATACATATTTCTTTTTAAAAAGTGAGCATATAGTAAAACACATAAAGGGCCTTAACAATTTTATAGGATTGGGCTTAGAGAGGCATAAACAATTTATTCAAACTAGACACAAAATGGGCTTCCACCAACCAAAATCCATATCTCGATCGGATCCAAATATGCAAAACAAAAACTTATAGCCCAGTTTAAACATGTATACAATATCTAAGGAAACTCATATTACATTAATCTATGCAGATAAATAATTGTAAAAGCTCACATACGTTGATAAATACCACTAGCTACTTAAACCACACAATTACAATTATAATTAACTAAGCTAATTAAGAAGCTACTAAACTTGAGAACATCATTATAAAATTATAATTAAGCCAAGTAATTGACATGTATAACATCAATAAAAAATTTGCAAGCTACGTTTCTAATTAATGTAAACAAAATAATAACTACGTTTTAAGAATCTCTCAAAACATAAGTTAATTTACGAATGTAAGTAAAGAAACACTAACCTCAATATATCAAAGCTGAAAAAACAAAGCTGGAGAGGAAAATGAACGGACTAGTTTTGAATAAAAGGCTTGGAAAGTAAAAAAAAAAAAAAAGGACGGCATTTATTAACGGGTAGGTTGATATTAAATTTACGGCTGCATTTACTAACGGAACAGCAACGGATATAACTTTAACCGATCTACTTTTATAATGAATTAGCAACGAATTACTAAAGGAAATTTTTTGAAAATATTACGTTGGCAATGCATCACTAATCCATTCCTGTTCCATTACTATTTCGTTACCAAATATCTGATGGCAATCTGTTAGAATTTCCGTTGGTAGTTTTGAGCTGGAAATTTTGGCTCCAAAACTAATCCGTCCCTGTTCCATTACTATTTCGTTACCAAATATCTGATGGGAATCTGTTAGAATTTCCGTTGGTAGGTTTAAGCAGGCAATTTTGGCACCAAATTTGCCAATGAAATTTTCTATTTTGTTGGGCGTTGGTTACTATTGTGTTGGCTTTTCAATATTTTGAGTTTCGTTGGTGGTCTGTTAGCAATTTCTAACGGACTAATTTCCGTTAGCAACTTCTGTTGGCATTATTGGAAATTCTTGTAGTGATAAGCCTCTAAAATTCCGATCTCAATTAGTTGAGCTAACGGATACGCGGTTATCGAGTTTATTCAGATCTCAATCAGTTGAGCTAATGGATGCGCGGTTATCGAGTTTATTCATATGTTCACAAGACTACTTGTGGAGTGTTTTACTAACTCTTTTTTTTTTTTAAATCAAAATGTCGTATCAAACTCTTCTACGATCAAGTTATGCTCATTTACAAAACCGACTTCAAAATTTTCGGCTCCTTATACTTGCCAAGAATTTCAATCTAAACTAAACTCCGATGCTAGCAAAAAAAAACTTTCTGAAGCTTCCGGAAGAATCGAGATAGGAAATGGTCTTTTGTCATCAGCTGGTTTATTTAAAGACCTTCTCATGAAAAATTTGCACTCTCAGTTTCGTAATTTCATCTACATCCTTCTCTTCTCCCTTTGTTTTGTTCATAATATACTTCATTTCGCTCTTTATAGTCAAACGGAGCATAAGCACATTAAAAGACATGCGAGTGTAGAGCTAAATACTAATATATATTAACATACATCGAAACCTAACTCAATATCCAAGGCCTTGTTCCTTGCTACAACTTCAAAGGAAGCTTAAAGACGTGAGACAGTTTTTCTTTTCGACTTGGTTAGAGAAACAAATATTGAAAGATGAAGATGATGATGGAGACAACTTTTTTAGGAATGATACTCGTTTAGATATCTTTCAATAATAGCAGCATGAGTTGCAGCCCCAATGGGAAGAACATCTTCGTCGATCATGAAATAAGGTGAATGCCCTGTGTGTGTTGAACCCAACGTCTCGTTCATTATACCTATATAATAAAATGCTGCAGGCACTACCTCCGAGTAGAAAGAGAAATCTTCTGCACCCATCATAGGGGGGACTACTTGAAAATTTGTTGGCCCGAGCAAATCAATGGCAACTTTTCTGACGTGTTCATACATTTCATTGTCGTTGACAGTGGGTGGATATATTGTGCTTTCTTTCTTAAAGAAGTCTACTGTTGCTGAGCATCTGAAGACGTTCGCTTGGCTGACAATTACCTGTTAAAAACAACACGTTTCTTTTGTTCATTATCTTGATGAAGATAGTGTCAGAATGATGCGTGAAGCTTCTTGAAAGAAATCTACATAGGTTTCTTGATTCTAAATTTGAAAAATATTGTCGTATTTCCCCAGTATTATATGAACATAATCCAGTATTATATAAACATAGAAAATAAGTAATCATGCAACACGATAAAAAAATTACCTGCTCTATCCTTTCCATGAGCTGGTAGAAGCTAGTGTTAGAGAAAGCCCTTAAAGTACCCTTAAGAATTACGGAATCAGCTATCATCCCAAGGTCGTCTCCTCCTATGAATGAAGCCACTGAGACCACCTGACAGAATAAATTGTCTAAAATATAATTACTATATAGGTTTATGTGAGGACACAAACTGTCAAGATATTCAAGATGTTACCGCTAATCAATCTTGTTATCAGAAATTTGAAATTTTTGAATCGCTCTAGAATCATTTCTAATATTAGTTGTAGTTAATCCAGTTTTTAAGTTCAAAGCATCAGTATGCACACATAATTGACTATTATGTCTAGTTCTCTCAGTCAGCCAATTAGTACTTCCTCGGTTATAAAAATACATGAAATTATTTTGTTACTTTTCATGTGTTTCTTAATTCATGCCCTAGATTGTACGTAGTACTTAACGGATTATGTACATCACTCTGTTTGCAGAGTAAAACTTGAGATATGCTGAGACTTGAAGCAAAAAATGTTACCTGGGAATCTAATGGATTAGATTCACGAGAGACAATCCCTTGTAAACTAATGACAGCAGCAGAAGCAGCCAAAATAGGATCAACAGAGTGGTGTGGATCCCCTGCCGGGCCTTGTTGTCCAGTAATGACAGCTCTGAAAATTCCGCAACCAGCAAGCAAAGGACCCGGTCTTGAACCGATGACACCTGTTAAATGCTGATGTGATACATGAACTGCAAATATAGCCTCCACATCTTTAAGAGCCCCATCCTCAATCATCTTTTTTGCACCATTCCCTGCCTCCTCTGCTGGCTGGAATAACACTACTACTGTCCCCTACAAATTCATCATGAAAGTACTCGCAATATTCAGTAAAAAAATTTCAATGTGCTATATATATGGTGTGCTATATATATGGTATTCCTATAAATATTTGAATCATCCTATTAGTCGATTAAGTTTATAGGTCAAATGTTAATAAGAGGAACCACATACACTTTGATTAAGTTTTCCAGTAACAAAATTAGGTAAGTCCATCTAAAAGAGATAGCTAAAGTAAACAAACATTAAGTGTTGTTACGCCTACTACAAACCTTCAAATGCTTCTCTCGGCTTTTCAGAATTTTAGCTGCCCCCAGAACCATTGCAACATGAGCATCGTGACCGCAAGCATGCATTTTTCCAGCAACTTTGCTCTTGTGCTTCCAATCAAGAGCCTCCTATAAAAGTTACAAAGTTTATGAAAAAAATTACCAAAGAAAGAAAGAATCTGTATATCAATAGTGCTACCAACTTAATATTCCTACTATCGCATTCCCATAACCACTTCAAGATGCCTACCCAAAAACCTTTTACGCAAAATTATATTATATAATTACCTCTAATACCTAACTTAAAGGAATGAACATACTTTTTTTATAGGATGAACAGTCATACTTAGCTGACTGAAACAAGTCTAATTGCTAATGAAGTATCTGAATTCTAATTATGACTTATATCTGTTTTCATTGGAATCGAACTCGAACTCGAGATCACAATTTAAAAGAGGTTTAATTGTATCTTAAATTACGTACTCAAGCAAAACTCTTAATAATTAAGGTAGAAGGTTTAACACGTATATCATTCTCATATAACCATGTACAACCACTACTCAACTACTCTGTATTCAAAATTACAAATGTGGGTCGTCCTTCAAAAAGCAAGGTGGTCCTCTATGATGCATATAAATGGGTGTAATGGTTGGCACTGCAGTGTGACTATAAGAAGTTAATATATATAACACGATGGTCCACTTACTCCTAGCTGCAGAGTATAGAATTTTGGCAACATTGGAATCTGGATCTACCTCCGTTTTCCTTACCAGCTCAGTTAGGAGTTAGAACATCAGTTCTCACTATAATAAATATGAACTAATTACTAGTTACAACACTCAACATAATATTACAACTAAATTATAATAATGGTAGAGTAACTTTTTTCGACAAACTCAGATCAGCATAGATTGTATCTTAAATTCCATACTCAAGCAAAACTCTAACTAATCAAGACAGAAGGTTTAATGTGTATATCATTCTCATACAACCATCAAATACTACTCATCCAAGACTCAACTACTCTGTATAGTTACAAATGTGGGTCGTTCTTCAAAAGCAAGGTGGTCCTCCAGGATGTATATAAATAGGTGTAACGGTTGGGCAACTGCAGTGTTACTATAAGAAGTTCATCCCTATATAATACACGATGGTTCACTCTTTTCACATATAATCGACTTTTTGTTACTATAAGAAGTTCATCCCTATATAATACACGATGGTTCACTCTTTTCACATATAATCGACTTTTTTGTATGTGTATAAAATTTTGGCAACATTTGGACCTGGATCTACTTCTGTATTTCTTACCAGATCAGTTACAAGTTAGGACATTAGTTCTCACTACATGAATAATTACTACTAAATTATGAAAATCCAGTAAGATTCGACCAAGATTCAACATAACAAATTTAGAGTAACTTTCTTGTTACGACTGCGGATCAACATAGACTGATCCTCTGTTACAAAATTATGATACCGACTAAATTAGAACATAACATGCAAAAATGACAGATATATTTGTGTTACTACATCCGACGCCATGATATGAACTCACAGTCACAAGTGACAGTTCGGTTACTAACCACCATAAGCTACTCATCCAGAACTCGACTACTAGTCCACTCCTACTCCTAGTATTCTGGGTGTACAAACGTTGTTGAGTCTTCAAAACCATATGTGGTCCTTGACAATGTAAATAAATGTGAAGTTTAGGATTAGACTTGGTAGTTTGTTACACTATAATAAGAAGTAAGAACATGGTTTATATAATTTGATGGTCCACTTCCTTTCCCATCTGAGTTCACTTCACTAAATACATTCATATATTATGAATCACATGTTTCCGACTATTTTCGACCTCCCAACTACTCTCTTTTCCATCATATCTCTTAACGAATGGTCCTCACAGTTTACTCTAATTTCTTCAACTTTAGTATCAACCATTTTTATTAGTTAACTTACCTTCTTCTTAACCAAAAGTATACCCATCATCCTTTAGTCCACAAAGCACGTAATCAACCCGAGCCAAAATAAAATTAAAGAATTTAATTTTACGACTTCAGCCCGAACTACGGTCAACCCTACTTCCATTAGATTGGAAGGCATTTTACGACATTCCCAATATTTTTCAAATTTACATGTAAAGTCAGAATAACAAATAAATTTTTGATCCGACAAGAAAACCCGAAAAGACAAGAGATAACTAAGCTTTTGTTATAACACTTTAAACTGTGCAAAATTGAAAAGAAAATAACACATGGAATATTTTCCACTGTCACAAGGGACACAAACTTTAGTTTACTAGTACTTCTGAGCGGTTGTACTAAAGCCTTTCGCTTTCACGCACGTGGTACAAATTGTTAGTGCATTATTGGGTCAACAATACAAGTCTAATACGGACACCTTTTATTATAAAATANTCAATTCTTATCATTTTCTATTTTGGGATGTCCCATCCAATTCTTTACATTTCAAAACTTTCCTAAAATAGTAAAGTTTTAATAATTTAAAAACTTTAATGGACCTACTTCTTCCCACTAACTTTCACTATTTCTCTAATCAATTACTTAAATATTAATAGGTCTCACCACTTTACCCAATTTTCTTATACTTTCTACTACTTTACTCTTATTTCTTGATCTCCGTGTCCAATCCAAGTGATAAGAAATCACTTGGACGGAGGGAGTAACAAAGTTTTTAATCTGCACACTGTGCACTGCATGGATTTTTCCTATACTTTATTAATCAGATTAATTTTTAACCAGTCTACCCTGATCATTCCTGCTATCATGTCTAGTCTCGTAAATAATAAAGGTGCTATCATGTCTAGTCTCGTAAATAATAAGAAAACCTTTATTATTACGATTGCGCAGAAGTATTTCGTTAATATTTGACTTTCGTGCTAATACTTGAACTCTCGATTTCAAAAAAATATTAGCAAAAGCAAAGTAAAATATAATAGGAATAAAAACCTGAATGGGGAGAGCATCCATATCAGCTCGAAGTGCAACGTAAGGAGGCGCACCAGTCCCAATAGTGGCCCGAATCCCAGTAATAGCCAAAGGAAAACGAAAGCTGATTCCGAGTTTCACTAACTCATCTCTCACGAGTTGACTCGTTTGATGCTCTTCAAAAGCAAGCTCAGGATTCTCATGTATTTTCCTCCTGACTCCCGTTATCCACTCTACAAACCCCGTTTCTTTCGTTATCTGCATCACTTGTTCCGAGCACTCGTTGCTCCATGTTTCGCAGTCCGAGTTGATTTTGGGAGGTGAAATTATCGGGACACAAGAAACAGTAGCGGATAAATTTTTGTCGGTTTTAAAAAAGGCTGAAGGTTCTATGTACGATAGGTCATGATCGGATTTAAAGGTGGTGGATGATGATACTAATAATAAACATGTGAAAATATGTAATATGATGGTGTTGTGGAGAGATGGAGAGATGAAAGCCATGTCTATGTAAGTGAGAGAGAAGGAAAGTGGAGGAAAGGAGGGAGGGAAATTAAAGGAGTATTGATGGAGAACTGATGCTTGTGGGGACGTTGGGAGGGAAAACAAGAATGAGTTGATAGATATAACACGTGGGGTAATTGTGGGGTGGAGACATGGAGTAACAATATCTGACATTTACTCCCTTTGTCCTTTTCAATTCTATACACTTTTCTTTTTCATTCATTTTTATACATTTCAAAAGTTAACAAAAGTAGTAAAGATTTATAATATAAAAATTTAAATACATCCACTACTTTCTTCCACTACACCCACTTTATATATATAATATTAACATGTCCCATCACTTTACCCACTTTTCTTACTTTTTCTTCTTAAATTATACTTTTTCTTAACCTCTGTGCCCATACCAAATGTATATTATTCACCGGGACGGAGGGAGTATTCGTTTTTGTTTGGATACTTTTCGGATACTATTTTATATTGGAAAAATAGAATAATTTAATTGAAATATTAAATATAAGAACGGTAATGTTTTTGTTTTTTTTTAAACAAAATTACTTGCTACATTACATCAGAAATAATATTCGGAGCAACATTATGGGCTACAACATTCGCAGACTTATGAACATACATATTATCAAAGTGCTTAAAAAGATCAACACAATCTGACACAATTGTGTAAAAAGATCGGTTGTTGAATCCTTATTTGTTGGAGAGGCAACCAAGCGATTTGAATTTGAAGATGTTTTGAATGTATGTACTTGTTTTTATCTGACTGTTCTGAACAATCGATCGTAAATACGATCCCATAATAACCTTCATTCCTGAATCAAACCCATGAAAATCATTCCGATCTATAACCTCAACCATGAAGAATACCAAAACACACCAAAACAAAACCAAAGTTCTCACAAGGAAAAACTAACAAAACCCAAATAAATTGGAAATTTATCAAAAAAAAAAAAGAAGACAAGATCTAAAAATAAGAAAATTAAAAAATAAAGGAACTGAGGTTTATCATCAAGAAAAAACCGATGAAAGCCCCCTCAAAAATCTTTGCTAGAGTCTAGAGTTTACGAGAGAGATATAGATTTGTTAGAGTGAGACATTTTCTGTAAGTTTTTTTTTTTTTTTTTAAGATGAACTGTTGTTGTAATGTTTAGATGAATAATAAAAATATTCCGCTTTTGATATTTGCTAGAGAAAAAGTATTTGTTCCCGAATACACTGAAATAGATTATAGTTGTGACATATATTTTTCTATTAAGAGATTCAAGGACCAAGGTACGCATACTTGTTTAGCGAGTTTGCTGCGTCATTATTTTTCATTATTAATTTATTTATTTTAAACCCTAAGTCATTTTGATGCGCCAATTTGGGTGTTTTGAGACGGTAGTGTATTTCCTCGCGTTTGTAAATATTTGTGTAGTAAAGTGGTTTTGTATTTTCTTTTTAAAAAATTGTAATATTATCCGACTGGCATTCAATGTTTCTGAGTGTTTAATCCGATGAGATATATTTAAAAAGAAAAAATTAACTCAGTATTACTGACTCGTAAGTACCAAATTTTTTTTTTTTTTGAAATGCGTAAGTACCAAACTTAGTACGAAAATAATACTACCTTCAAAATTAATTTCAAAAAAAAAAAAAATACTACCTTCAAAATATTTATTATCATCCGGATGTTAAATTAGAATTGACCAAAGTTGACTTGAGGTTAATGTATTTTCTTGTTCTTTTATTTATAAAGCTGATATGATCGACTTGGAAAGTTTAAATCAATTGAATAATAAAAATTATATTATAATTTTGTCAAAAAGAAATTATATTATAATACTATTCAATATGGTGAAGTAAAATCAAATAAGCTAAACGGACGAAAGTGGTGACAATGTGCCCGTTTGGGAAATCTTAAAATAAGTAACTTATGACTTAAAATGAATAAGTAACTTATAAGTGGTAAGTAGATAAATGTTTATAAGCTGTATAAGTGTTCGANATTTTTTTTTTACTTAAATGAATTAAAATAAATAATTTTTAAATATGATTATCTTAGTTCGTGAATTATAAATTAGATTAACATTTTAAAACTTATATTTAAAAACTAAGTTAATAAAAAAATGAAAAATCAAAATAAGTTGAGAAAAAGTATGTCGTTACCAACATTCAACTTATTAGCTTATAAGTTGTAAATTCGACTTATAAGTTGGGCTGACAAACACTCGTCGATAAGTACTTACGGGCTTATAAGTCAATAAGCTGACTTAATAGAAAAGACAAACAGGCCCATCTTATGCTAAGAGGTCATATGATAAGACGAAATTTAAACTGCTCGGTAAAAATTGCAATATAATTTAGAAGGTGGGGTTTGACATCTGAGGGAGAAGGATGTCTCAGAACAACAGTAGGAAGAAGATCGGGAAGAAAGGGAAGAACAATAATAAGTTCGAGGAGGAGGTTGTACCTAACCCCACAAAGCCTCCTAAGGTTCTACAGCCCCCTCTAAGCGAGGACGGGCCCTCGGACGATCTTGAAATCACAGGCGAGGAGACACCTATCACGCCTCCTGTAATGAATCAGGATGTCCTGGACTACCTCAAGGCTATGGGTGCGCAGCTAACAGCCGTTACCAATAGGATGGAGAAGGTTGAGAAAAGCCAGTCAGGAAGGAGGAGGTCAAGGAAGAGCAAGAAGAATAAGCATAACGGGAGCACCCGGAAGAAGCTCATTGGAGAATAATGAGGAAGCTGATGAGGAGACTCAGGAAATTAATGAGACCGAAGTGGAGAAAGGAGAGGAGTCGCAAGGCCAAGCCTCATCGGAGCTCAGGCTGACCAGTGTCTTTAATAGGATTGGTCTGCAGCTCACTGAGCATGATCTAAGGCTGAAGTTGGAAAAAAGCAAGGCTGAAAGACAGAAAAGAAAACCCCCGAGTCACGGCCATGGTTCAGAGCGACCCCCCTTTCATCGAGAGGGCGAGCGGTCCTCCCAGCGTGACCCGGAGAAGTCTCAACGCAAGAAGGTGTCTGAGCACCATGAAGAGGGACACTCTAGTGCAACTGCTAAGCCTCCCTCACATCATCCAAC
>PHNY01207932.1:1022-17430 GCA_003724115.2 Anethum foeniculum | reverse complement strand
ATTAAATTAAGATTAGATAGTTTAATATAATATTATGTAATATAATATGTAAAAAGTAATTTGGATCAAAAAATTTGGATCACTGCTGGAGTTCGTCAGAAATTTGGATCAGAGTTTGGATTAGTTGGTGATCCAAATTTGAATTTTTGGATTACAACTGCTGGAGATGACCTAAATGAGCTGAGTGAAGTTAAGTCGATTAGCTAAGTTTGTGTACACACAACACTATAATCAACCGTTTATTATAATGTAAATAGTATATAAAATGTTTTATATTATATATAATCGAATTCATAAATAAAAAGCTCAGAAGATGCACTTAGAGCAAGTCTGTAAAATAGCTATAGCCGTTGTTATAATATAACGCTAAAAAAAGGTTTGCACTAAAATAGTATTTACGCTCTAAAAGCTAGTTGTATTCAACCAAAAAATTAACTAATAATATGACAAATATGATTATAACTATCTTCAATTTTAAACATACAACCAATAATCAAGTATTTACTTATACATTTATTAATCTAAAAAAAGTTATATACTAGAATTGAAATTTATAATTCTTATTTTATATTATAGTTGTAAGACTAACTTATTGCATGCTCTTATGTTTTTTTTTTACTAACTTGGTCTTATGTTGTATCATGAACATCTAGAGTTAACTGTATTTGTAAATCTTGATTGTTACATTTGTAAATATTCTATTAAAATACACTACCTAGTTGGTAAGTTTCATAAGTATATAGAGACAGTTTTTCCTATAGATTTTTGAAATAAAATGAAATTTGATCCTTGTTTTAAATGTTCCAATTATTTTTTCGTGTATCTCATTTCCAACCCATATAGAATAGAGTTTATCAATAAGAAAGAGAGCACTCCGGTCTTTTCCTTACATTCACTTCAAAAAACTCATCAACTAAAAGAACATACCCTCATTCAATTAGTTTCTCAAAATCTTTCTTTTCATCTTGAATATTTCTACACAATTTCATTCTTTCAGTTTCCCAGCAAAACACAAATAATGGTGACTGATAAAGGAAACGTCACGTATGGAGGCTTCTGTACGTAAGAAATATATTGTCGGCAGCTTTTGCTTGCCTCAAGAAAGGAGTCTCTGTATTCTTGGCGGGTGAAGGTTCATGGGTACTCGCATTAAAGCAAAAGGGTCACACCACTTTCCCGCTGTTGACCGGGAGATCGACCGATCGCCGGAATGCATAATACTCCTTCGGTCCCTATTATTTGTATACATAATTTTTTAAATATTTGGTACATGTTTTAAGATATATATAACGCATATTTTCGTAATTTATTTTAAAATTTTTATTTTTTGAATTAAACTTCAAATGTTAAATTTTTATTTAGAAAAAATAATTAATATAATTTACGAAACTATGTTATAAATAAGCGTTAAAATCCGTGCCGAGCTGTCGTCTCCCAACATATACTACTCAGGGGATGGAGGAAGGAAGTACTCTATAATTAATTCCAACCTTGATACGGAATAGGTTTCCCCTCCTAATTTGATTTAACCTGCACGAAAAGAAGTACTCCTCTATTTGGAAATAATAGTCGTTTGACTTTTTTACACGTGTTTTTAAGAGATTTGACTATACAGTAAAAAATATTTTTTCTAAATTTTTTTTTTTGAATAAAAATAATAAACTAAAACTTTTATTCACAAAAAAAAAATTAAAAAATAATAATATTTACTATGCGGTCAAACCTCTTAAAATTACGTATAGAAAAATAAACGACTATTATTTCCGAACAAAGGGAGTATACACTAATTTTAATCACGCATGACAATATTTATATGAATACCAGCTCTCTACATCTAATCAGGTAAATCAATGCTCAAAGAATATTAACAAAGGTGCAACTTTGTAATAATTTCTCATATCGACACTTTGTAAACCAAATAGACCCGTGATAATAAATATAGGATAAAATTTTAAAAAATTATAGTATCCTTTGAAACAAATATAATATATGATTATTTAAGCAATCCGGGATAACTAATTTCCCAAAACAAAATTGGCCTTAGGCTATAATCTTAGGATAGCAATCCGATATTAAATGTCCATGTTATAAATCAAGGGAAATATTTGTTTTTTTTGATTGTAAAATAAGCCAAGTAAATCAATTCAGTCATTTCTTAATACAAATAGCATGATCCAGATATCCCGTGCCTTGCATGTACTCCCTCCGTCCTAGCCATTTGTTTACATATGATTTGGCACAGAGATTAAGAAATATGTATAAAGTAGTAAAAAAGAGAAAGAAAAGTGGGTGAAGTGATGTGACTCATTGATTTTTAATATATAAAAGGGAGATAGTGGAGTAAAAAGTAGTGTGAAAAGGAAAGAAAAGTGAGAAAATGGTGGGACCCATTAACTATTTTGGATAAGTTTTGAAATGAAAAGAATTGGATGAGACATCCCAAAAAGGAAACCGTAAAGAAATGGTTGGGACAGAGCAAGTATGTTTTATTGTGTTGTACTGTGACTGTCTCCACTTGCATTGCAGTAGTTAATGGTTTTACTGTTGCGGCGCTTGAAAGAAACAGAGGTAAAAATATTAAAGGCGAACTGTCTTTAATCATTGGCTCCATCTCCATTACGACGAGTTTAACTGCCTTCCCTTGTGTTTCATGCTATCAATTTTGATAGTGTCTGTATATCATACTTTTATTTAAAGTATGATTATTAAAAATATTACGTATGACTGTACAAAATTTGAAATAACATAGTGCTTTTAACTAAAAAATTAAATTTAACTGTTTGAAATGGTTTGTTAAATAATTGTTTGAATAAGTTGATTATATTTATATCCAAATTATGTGCAGCCATTATCTAAGTAGGAGTATTTAAAATAAATGTAGGTTTATTATGAATCCCGAAACTCACGTCACGACTCGCAGAGACAATGCATTTATTGGCTTGAGTCTGTTATTCTAACGACTTTGCTTCATCCTCCTCCCTCCTCAATAAAAAAGTTTGCAACCCCAAACAAAGAATCTATCTATCCATCTCTTCCCCTTAATACTACTGCAAACACACACACATTTTAATCCATCTTTCAGATCTCTCAGATCCACAAAACAAATGGCCACCCTCCAGAAATTCAAGCTCTTAGCCACCCAATGCTCCATCCCCAACAGCCCAACCCGAAGCCCAACCACTAGCCCAATCATCAACCTCCGTCGCCGCAAAACTCTCCGTATGCTTCTCACTCGTAGCGGCACCGACGTTTGCCGTAGATTGCCTCCCCCTCCTTCGAATCAAAAACCTGATGATTCTCCGGGAAAAAACACCGTAAAGAATAATAAGCTCAAGGATTTGTTCGTGTCGTCAGCGTCTCCGCCGAGATCTGAAGAGATGAGTGGTCGTGTCGGTGATGAATCGGGGTGGAGAAGTGGCGGAGCGCGAGCGGTGAGGCCGTGGTCGGTGGCGTTGCGGCAGAGATTGCTTAGAAAGGCTTGGAGACCTGTACTTGTTACCATACATGAATGAATACTAGGACTACACTTTCTGTTTTTGAGTATTTTGTACGGATATTATATATAATAATAATAAAACTAATAAATTACTACTATTATTTATTTATTTCTTTTGAGTTTATATATGCTCTAATTATTATTGGGTAAAATATTGGATAAACTGAATATTCCATTAAAAACTTAGTTTGGAAATTGCATTGAATTCTGACAAGCGAGGTAAACATTTCAGTGGCACATTAGACGCGTCCGATCGGGAACAGTTTGAATAATGGAAGACAAGACATACAAGCCTGATCTGTTATACATTCATGTCATAAGAAACTGGTATCAGAATGTGTATTCAGTTAAATAATCAGTTGCTCTAAATTTTAAGGTGTCAAGGCTCCCATGGGATCTTATACACCAATATATACTCTATTATTTAACATATTCATACTCAGCATTGCCCTTGCAATGGACAATGGTTGCGATTTAATAGATAAACTGAAAAACTAAGTGCTACACATTATGAATGATGGTAAGCACCTCTAAAACCTGCAGAGTTAGTACATAACATAATAGACTGATTGGACCTAGAAGGCCAGAAACACAAGTCGGAAATTTTATAGATAAATGCCAATGCCAAAAGTCCCGCGGCTGCTTGAAACGATATAGTAATTATCTATGTAAATATAGTAGGTATATATTGTATAATCATTACCAAGTACCAATGAATAACAAGTTTATGCATCACCCTAAATTTATAAATATGCACTTTTAAGTAGCAAAGGGGATCGGGTGATATACTAATGTTTCATGGAGGAGTAGACGCAATAATTTGTCGTCAAATTGAGAAAAGAGTAATATAAGAGAAGCTGATTCACAATACTAGCATGTGTCAATAGACACCATTCTTCAACTTTACAGAGAAACTTAGCACCTCTTTTAGGTACCAGAAGGAAATCAGTGCAAGAATAAAACTGTACCTGCATGTTAAGCTGATAACTAGTGAGAAGAAATAGCAGCTGCATGGCTTTGACAAGCTACAACTAGCCAAGACACCGCTCCACCTATACATACAAATTCAGATTTCTTTTCCAAAGGTCAATCACAATTTCATCCATCAAAGAATGTAGTATGTCTTCATCAATTGCAACACTGGTTTCAAAAGTTTCTATATCAAAATTAGTCCATTTGCTCATTTCCCTCTCCACTATCTCATCCAAAATGAAATTAGCGCAACTTGTCCAGCTTCTAATTTCTTCAACCACCTCCGCAATCAGCATTTCGTCATTCATGGATAATGGCAGGCCTCTCCAAGATTTAATACCACCTTTCATGCTCGGAACATATCTTGAATCCAAGTACTCGATGACACAATCGAAAAGAAATCCTTTTAGTAGATTCCCCTCAGTATCTTGAGATTCGGAAAAGCATCCAAAGTTCGTCCATAAAACACTACCAAGAGTTTCCAGTTTGTTGACAATAAACCAGCATATTGAGAAACCTTTAATCTCATCTGAATTATGTCGAAATGTATTCCCAAATACTAATTCAGCATTTAATATGACTTCCTCTGCATGGGCCAGCTTGCTTCCTTTTAATCTAGAGTCGACAAGGTCCATACTACACACAACATCGGAGATACTGTTGACAAAATCAGCCACGAGCTCTATACAAGGACTTCCTTTGCTTAGTGAGGTTGCCCCATGCAATCGATCTACACCAAGCTGAAATTGTTGTGCTTCATTGTAGGACATATCTATGAAATCAACTTGCAGTTTATGAACTGTAATTTGAAGTGAAAACCAAGGCAAGCAAGATAAACTAAATCAAATACCAGGAAAACAGAAAAAGCTTCAAATAATTCAGAAGAAACGGTATTATAAATAATTAAAAATATAATCTGCAACTGGAAACAGCAATAGTTCTGGTCGCTTACCTGAACTATCATCAACGCTGCTCGATAAGCAGCTCTCATTTGCAATAGAAGCTTCAAGAACAGATAACGGACTCATATTATTATTGTTGCTATCATTTAAATACCTTACTTGAGCTTCTGTTGGTTTCTGTTTGGCCTGCCAAAAACACAAAAATTACAATTAGAGTGAAGCATCATAGAACTGTTGACAACTTTATCCATCAGTTTATGAAGGAACCAGTGAATGAACCCATAAGAAAAAGCACTCTGAGACAATAGAGATCGATCATAATTACATATAATTAGGAGGAGCCACGAAACACAACTCTGCCATTCGAGGAGGCAAATTAACGAATAGAACTAACTAATGTGATATCAGGAAGTGCATAACCATTGATCAACGAACAGAATTGTTTTAAAATATATTTTCTGACTTACATTCTGCTCTTTTCTTGTAGTTGACATCTAAATATTATAGGAATCAAGGAGTTCAACTATTATCGAATACACAATTGTAAATTCCATAGAACTTTTGCTATGCCATTAGAGGGCAAGTTTTACTTTCTTAAGTGCAGCGCCGCAGTCAATGATAATTCTAGATAAATACGAAACTTGATGCACTTATAATAATAATAATAATAATAATAATACTAACTATAAGGTAATAACAATAGATGCCTTCACGCCAGATTGCTACACTGTTGGAAACTTATAAATGCAAAAGGGAAAAAAATAGATTTTTTAAAATGGTTACTTGCATCATGTATAATCATAAAGGATAACAAACCTGGAAAGATGGATGTAAATCCTGCAAATCCGAGGTATGCTCACAGAAAGATGAATTGCTCATCTCAGTTGGCCTGAAAACCACATCATTAGCATCGAAAGACCTCTCTACCGATAAGGCAGATATTAGCTCTTGAAGTATTATGGCAGATGTTCGCTTAAGTGGGGAACCTCCTAGTGGCATCTCATTCTCCTCTTGACTATTTAATTCTTTTAGCTTTTGTTCTAGAAGTACACTTAAAGTATCTTCTGTGGAAGGAGACAATTTCTGAAAGCAAGTCTGGCTCTTTCTGTTGATTGTATCTAATGCAGAACTTCTCTGTGAACTGTGGCTGCAAGTACATTCACTTTGATATCCCCTAACATCTCTTTTTGCTTGTATTCTGTCTTTGTCCTTCGAGGAACTGAATGCGAAGGAAACATCACCGTTGTTGGTGTCACTGATTTTGATAATTTCTCTCGGACGAACCAAATTACTACCAATGCAGGGAAGGTTTGTGGATTGATCATCCCCTCTTACAATCGTTTGACCCAGGGCATTGCAATGACTACTTTTTTGTTTATTAAGAGGGGAACCAGCAAAGCTAGAAACATCACCTTGTCTAGCTACATTTACAGATCTTCGCTTCCTTGCAGAGGATAATGGATTGTATCGCCTATCAATTGATCTTCTTTCTGAGACATACCTGCAGTTGTCTAATTTACCATGCATTCTTGAGCTGCGATCGATTGGTCTCTGATTTAGGGGTTCTTCACTCAGGTCAACTGAATATATAGACCTTGGTGGAATTCTATCCATTCCCAGTATACCTTGGTCTCGAACACTAATTTTTTGGTCGTAGCAGAATAATGAAGGTGAAGCCTCTTGTCTCGTATACTGTTGGCTTGTCAATTGCCACCGAGTTTGACCACCTTTTTGAAGAGCTGTCCTCTTTAAATTATGCTCAGCTCGAGGATTTACGTTGCGGTATGATTGAAAATCACAATCAGTGGATTTTTCAGGATTTTTCCGGAAAATGCTCTCATTTTTTGGTTCAAGGGATGACAGAGATGATCTTTGTCTACTTTCAAATTCAAATGAAGAACAATCCATGTAATCTGAAACAGATTGCTGTTCTTCTGAATATGATCTAGATTCCAGAACATCTACAAATTTGCCAAATTTTTCACAAGAAGTTTGTCCCCTGGAGACATTGACCTCATTTTCATAATACGTAGAACTTCCTCCTTGATCCTTTGACACAACTGTTCCTGCCTCGACCAGGTGGCCATCTGTTGGATTATGATGCCTTTGACTTGGATAAGGTAGACTACATTTTGCTCTATTTCTAGCTTGCAACCCAGGTTCTAATATTCTAGTAGCAGCACCTATCAACCGAGATGCATTTTTCTTCGAAAGACTTTTGGGACTCTTCACTGGCGAGACAAATTTTGGATGATGATGCTTACTTGATCTAGACAATACACTCTTAAACTGCAACCCCTCAGCTCCAAACCTGCTCACTGCTCGTTTTTCAGAAACCCCTGTCTTCTGTAGCTTCTGAGGCCTCGATTCATGCTTAGAGCTCTCTTTTTCCACTTTTATCTGTTGGCTGTCAAACGGACAGCAATCAGTAGCAAATTTATCACCCCTACCTACCCCAATTTCATATTTCTTCGACTTATTTCTTTGAACAGCAGGCAAAGAATCCAAACCCATAAGCCTAGCCACCAATGTTGGAGTTCTCATTGCTTGTTTTTGTCCAGAATCAACATTCCGTGTCCCGTTTTTCTTTCCATTTGAAAAAGATTCATTCTTTTCATCAGACATCTATCAACAATCCACACAAAATAACCAGCTTATTGAGTAAACACTTCTTAACTAAAGCCTAAAATACGAAAGAAAATAGTATCAAAATCAAATATTAACATACACACCAGTCTAAGCTTAGGCAACTTATCATCAGTTCCAAACTTCTTGGAACCTGTTTTCGCAATCAAATAACAAAATCACAACTTTATTCACACTTTCAAAATAACAGTTTCTAAAAAACAACTTAAAAACAAGATTACAAACACAAGAATAGACAATACAGGAAAACAAAATAGTACTGACCTAATGGAAGCAATTTGTTTGAAAATAACTTCTTCTTAGCAAACCTTCTGTTCCAATCAAATAGCTGGAAGAAAATACCAACACACCCTTTACCACCACTTGCTCTCTGAGCCTTTTTCTCAGTAATAGCCAAGAAAGACCCTCCTGTATCACTCATCTTCACAATCTACACAAAACCCTAATCACCAAATTCTCATACAACCACCAAAAACAAATAGCACCCACTAATTACAAACACTTACCAACAAAAACCCACAAACAAATAACCCCTACATTATCATACATACACACATACATACACTATATATCCATATCAAGAAGAATGACTAGACCAAGAAATAAAAAGATAGAATTTTTGGAGATATGAGAGAGATACAAACAAAGGTTTCACAAGAAAGAAAAAAAAACAGAAAAAATACTTATGACAGGCTAAAAATATGAAAAGTAACAGAGCAAATGTAAGTAACAAACATATACTCCAAAAAGAATTGTTGGTAGCTCTGAGTAGTACTGTCCTTGAGCATGTCTAGTATATTATAGGCATTGTAATAATTCAAGGGATATGGGTATATATTTTCTACAATCAAATCATCCACTTTGCTGAATAATATGGCTCATTTTGCTATTCTAGTGTAACAATATTGTATGCTTGTTTGTTGTTTGCAGAAAGTCAGAAATAGGCCTTGAGGGTCCAACTGATAATAATTTTAATTTTCGTGTATTTTATTTTGTGTTCAAAATAATTGTACTGTAGTTGCAATGTTGCATAGAATTTGAGATAATTGAACTAAGTACGAATAAAATATCTATAGCCTACAAGGTAGGAGTATAAAAGGATTGCAGGTACTATGTACAGTGATAATGTATGGTATCCACTTAAAAATAAGGGACCACAATTTTGAAATTTTCACTTGGTTTTAAGCATGTTATTTTCTTGTTGCCTGAAAATTTATAAAATATAATATAAATAATTCTGAAAATAAAAAGATATTCAACAAATAAATTGCGTCAAATATTATTGATATTTTTAGGGGTTATTACAAAAACTGCAAGTATTTCTTAAAATAAAGATGTACATTTATTATTTAGCAAAAAGGAAAAGAAATGTACAGGAGACGACGAATAATAAGGAAGAAGAAAGGAGAGGTAATGGTAGGCTATTGTTCAGGGAATGCAGGGGGCAGTTGTTGAAAGTGAAAAAAAGGAAACAATGGCCGTGAAAATGGCTGCTCCCGGCAAGAAGCTACAGTGCTTACAGCAGCAAAGGCCAGAGAGTACAACAGATAGAATGAGACAAGACATAATTGAGGTGCGTAGGATAACAAATATCTGTATAGGATAGAATCCAACACACGAGTCCTTGCCTAAATTTGAGCCGAGCCTAACTCTATCTTTAAATTTATATTTTCTTAAAGAATTGAACTGGGTCATACTTTTTTATCGTATAAATAATATTTTTTGACTCAAACGCATTCGAATTTTTATTGGATAAAAATGGGCTGAGTTGTGTTGGAGCCCTTAACAACTCGTGAATAGTAATATTTAACATTAAAAAAAAAAATTTGAGACCGACTTAGACCAGTTTATTATTTTTTTCGATACAAGTGAAATTCAAATTTTAATCTATATCTCTCAAAGAATTCAAAGATTCATGAATTAAAATTTGGGTGTAATTTTAAATTTAAAATGTTGAGAATATAATAAAAACATAAAATATTTTTCCGAGTTTTGATGAACTTGAGCAGCAAATACTAAAACTTGGCTCCAGCTCGTCAATTTAACGCACACATTTTTATGCTTGAAATCGAGTATTTAATAAACTCAAAAACATATCCTTATCGAGTCAAAAAACTTGTTTAAAAGGCGATGATAGACAAATTACCTGTTAACATAATCTTTTTGTAGATAAATTAAATTCTAAATAAATATTAAATATATGTAAAACATCTTATTTCTTGTATTCACATCATTTTTTTTGTTAAATCACGGGGGAATTTTTTAACACATGAATGATTGCTTAGAGCAAGTGGGGAGTGGAACTGGACTGTTTTTTGTATTAAAATAAGTTTGATGCAAAAATAAATTAAAATTCATATTTTATTTAAAATCAAAATATGATATTTGATATTAAAATAAAAATTCCTTTTCAATGAATAGTTTTGAAATAGTACTACTAATATTAAAATGAAACTATAATTTAACTATTTAATTTTTAGAAATAAAATTATATTTGTCACTCTTGTTTTCATTATTCATTTCCCATCATTTTTTCACATAAATGTTTGGTTAGCAAATTATCGTAACATTTATATTTGGTCCTATTTCTAGCACTAAAATATTTATTTTAATATTTTACATTCATATTTTTTATTAAGTTATTTTTCATAAATATCTATCGATACTTACTATACTATACACTATATTATATAGACGAATCATTGAAAGTTTGGTCGTCTGTATCTGTTTTTCGGTACATATTGATTTTACCCAATTACTCTTACTTATATATTTTTAAAAAGTAATTTTTATAGATAATTTTTTTTATACTATATAAAACTATCACGTGCAATTACCTTTTTCAATCAAAATATGTTACCTTTTATTTTTTTCAATTAAGATACCTATATTTTTAGAAATATCATAGGCAATCAATACACGTTATCTTTTCTCAAATAAAACAACTTCGTTTTACCTTTTTTATTTTTTCGAACTAAATTTGACTTATTTTTCCAAAAACAATATGAACAATTCTATTTAATTAAATAATTAATAACTAGCCAATTATTTTTTAAAACTAAAATACACTACCACTTTAATTAAAATTAAATAAAAAAATTATATAATATTATAAAAAATCCGTGAATTGCGCGGATTTTAAACTAGTACTATAATATAAAATATAAAATGTATTTTGAAATTGAAAGAAATTAATAATAAGCAACTTGAGAGAAACTACAACCTTGATTGAGGTTGTAAACCCAATGAATAATGAGCACGTGGCATTGCCAGGTATGGTAGGCCTAGCCTAGGTTGTTAACCACTCCCTTCCACCTCACCAATTCTCAACGCTTTTTAAACATTTTTGAATCTTTCTGTTTTGATTGCTTCTCTGTCCAACCCAACAGGAGTCGTCGACCGAGATCGGGGGCGCTTTGACTTTTCTCCCCCGCTATATTCTCTGCACTCTGTCTCTGCACCTTATTAAATTAAACCCAACTCAACTTTGTAACAACTTTATACACAAACAGGGGCATGGCCAATTGGGAGCTTAAAGATTGCTGTAAGGACGATCAAGTCGCTTTTCTCACCACTGTCGGCATCTACACCCTCGTCATTCTCGCCGTAAGTCTCTCTCTCTCTCAACTGCGCAGTTACTACATATATATTCTTTAACTGTCCAATTTACACTTCGAATGTTCAATTAGTCTTATATTTATAATCAACGATTGTCTTACTAAGAAGCAGGGAAGCCAGTTACAAGGCATATACTTAGAATTTTGTATGAATTGTATGATATCTACGTTTACGAGTACATACATTTCTAGTCCTGAGCACCTGTACAGTGGGGGCAAAATTTACTTATGATTCTTAGACACAACCTAGATAAATTTATGTCTGAGTTAGAATTCCCTATAGATTTTCTGCCTTGACTGAACTGAAACGTTAGCTTGCATAGAAACCGTTATTCGTTCAAGTTAGAATCATAAATTGTGTGCACTACATAGCATACACTTAACTTCTGCTTATGATGCATTTATGATTACAATCTAGAATTTAAAATTCTTTACCATATGTTTTTTCATCAAAATTGGTACGAAGTTATAACTCAGTTTTGCTCAACACCATAGTATCATTTACATTTAATAGACAATATTAAAAAGAAACCGTACTTTTTAAACTACAGACGTAACTGTCATAATTATTAGGTACAAAACTAATTTTAAGAATTAACTTTTATGAATTTTGAGTACCATTGTCTAGGCCTTTGATTAAGTCTGCAAAGTGATTTCTTTGACTTGTAAACCTTGTGTTATCTTCTTCAACCTTGTGTTATCTTCTTCAACTAGAAACTTTTAATGTCAATCTATTTAAATATCTTCTCTTTACTCTTTGATAAGAAAAATTCTTCTAGCATCCAATTTGAAAAATTCTAAGTCAAGACAAGTACAACTAACATAATATGTACGTATGCAAAAGTTTCTACCACATTATATGTTTCTTAGTAGGTAGTTGTCGGGTTGTGTAAAACATGTTGCCATGAAATGGGCCTTAAATTTATTAAAAAGATCAATTACTCAGATATTTTTGTTTTGAGTTCCACTTGCAACCCCACTTTGTTTGATTCCATCAGTTTCATCTTTGATTATATCTAATCATAAGTTCAATATTTACTTTTTTTAACATTGTGGTATAAGTTTTAGGAGTTAAATTGTCGTCTATGTGAATTTCAACATAGAAACAAGGAAATGAGATAATTCACGAATATGTAACAAATAGAAACTTATTTAATGAATAGGGATGTCTTAATATATAGTCCACAACAACATTTCTTGGTTTGTTTATCATTACCCATTTTAATTCTATATTGTAGTTAAATCATCATAAGGAATATCTTTATCCATCAAATCGAACAAGTTATCTTGTTCGTTGAACATTACTAACAAAGTAACTTTTAATGTTCGATATATATATTTTCTTTGTTATGGAATTTACAGCCCCTATATAGATTAGATTGATTTTTCTCACATCATACTTTTCTTTGATCGGTGAAAACCGATCACACTTGACTTGAGGAGTGCCTTCTTCCCCTTTTAGGTAAAGGGTGTCAGTTACATGTGGTAGAAGTATCAGGGAAGCTTATATTAGGAGGAAAGTTAAAATATAAGATTTTTCATTTAATGTTTTGAGCTTTTGTATTCTATTTTACAATACAATCTAAAGAATTTAAATATTAAAAAATGTAAAATATTATTTTGGGATTAATCCTATTAAATGAAAGTGAAGTTCTATAAAAATGTTAGATGCACGCTTCCTTATTAAGTAATTTATACTGATGTTATTGATTGCAACAGTTATGGAGGACATTCCTTCTTACACCATTTAAGCTGATAACAGTATTTCTTCACGAAGCAAGCCATGCAATCGCTTGTAAACTTACATGCGGTGAGGTAATAAAGTTTTTCTCTCTTTCTGCACATGTGTGTGTGTGTATACTGATCTACTGAACAAATTACCAATGCTTCACATGAATTCTCGTGCTATTCTGTATTTTGATTTCCGAGTCATTTTATCTGTATTATTAAAGTTAAAATAATGGATTCTACTGTATGCAGATTTGAACTATTTTGTTCTCATCGTTAAATATGCATGGCGAAATTTAGGTTTTTTTTTTTTTTATTATTATTATTTTTATTTTTTATTTTTAGCATGTGACACAAGTTGATGCATAGTTATATTCCACACATAAAAGCTTTTACCTTTTACTTTGTTCGATAATATTATATGGAAATATTTCGTAAATGTGAATATAACGTGTAAAGCAAAAATAATGTGATCTTCATTGTCTGTTCCTGAGCGAAACTGATAATTGCATTAAATTTGTTGGAATGATAGAATTTAGCATAGAAAGCAACACACATATGTTATCTAGGTTTGTCAAGTAATTTCCTTTATGGTCCCTAAAGTTTGTTCTGTTTCGGTAATTTTGTTCATGAAGTCACATGAACTCTTTTCTAAATTTATGTATATTTCCTTGCCCCTCCTTTGTTTTTTTCTTATTAATGAAAGTTTCAAACTACGACCCTTGTAATAAAATGTGCTATTTTTTGAAAAAATTTAGCTTGTCTTTTCATCATTAAGGTTATATGGCTCCACGTATTGGTTGTGTTTATGCATTATATCAAACAATAGATATAGTTACTTGAGCTTGTACGAAAGTAGACTTCATAATCTTCTGTTTGTTCTACTTTGTTACGCAGGTGGTGGGAATGCAGGTTCATGCAAATGAAGGTGGGGTGACACAAACACGTGGTGGCGCCTATTGGTTGATTTTGCCGGCTGGATGTAATTAGCTTTGTACTACATAATTTCCATGTCTTTTTAGATTGCATTTTAGTACCTTATTTTTTAAGTTGAAAACTGTAAGCAGTCATATAGATATCATCTTCAATAATGGTATCCATATACAATGTCACTGAGACTGTATAAATAATTTTTACATCCAGATCTTGGCTCATCGTTCTGGGGAATGGTTTTCATCCTTGCATCCACCAATCTGATGACTGCAAGGATTGCTGCTGGTTGTTTAGCAGCTGCTCTGCTTGTTGTACTTTTTGTTGCCAAGAACGTAAGACAGATAATTATTTTATGCATACAGATCTGCTTTTGCAATTTTAGTTTCTAAAGTGATTAGATCTTGAGTTATCAATTATTTGAACGGATAGTTTTAAATGGTCCTTTTTCTTTGATGAAACAGTGGACTCTCCGTGGACTCTGCATCGGTCAGTAATTCCTAGATCTTGACAAAATGTACTTATTTTTTGTTGTGGGTTTTTTGCTCTCATAATTTGTACTTGCTCGTTGAACTTTCAGGTTTTATAATTTTCCTTGCCATTATATGGGTGCTTCAAGAAAAAACTACAATTCATATACTTCGATATATTATTCTTTTCATAGGTATAGACTTGTTTTATGTCTTATTATTTCATTCTTCTTGTCTTTTATAGTGAAAAGAAGTGTTTCTCATCTGTCTGTATCTGTGAAATTGCAGGTGTCATGAACAGTTTGTTCTCAGTCTATGGTACAAATCATCCTCCAGTAATAGCAGTGCCAAAGTTGCTAATAGAATTATTTTATCATTACTGACTTATATCTGATGCGACAGATATCTACGACGATCTAATTTCTAGAAGAGTGAACTCCAGTGATGCTGAAAAGTTTGCTGAAGTTTGTCCATGTCCTTGCAATGGTGTTGGATGGGGAGTTATCTGGTGAGATTTTTAAGCCCCAAAAATTTGGTAAAATTGTTGCCTCCGGGGAATTTTCTTTTAAAATTTGTTGAAAACTTTGGATGCCAAAATTTTGTCACTCATCAGTTTAAGGTGTTTTCTTACAGGGGAATGATATCTTTCATATTTCTCTGTGGTGCATTGTACTTGGGACTTGTCATATTGTCTTGAGGTATTAATCGCTAAACCTTTGGGTTTCTTCCAATATACTTCATATACTGCCACATCAGTGAAGGCTGCCAGCTTGAGATTCCCCCTTTTAACAGAAATGTAAATTGGTTACAATTTATTACGTATATGTCACAACCTCTAAAGAAGGACAAATTTTTGCATATTTATTGTGTCTTTGTTTGTTATGTATGCTTCACTGCTTCTGCATAAAATCAAATGGCTCATTTATATGTATTTCAAATGGTTCATATACTTGTCTGATAACTTTAGTATGATCTCCAGGATTAGGGACGTGGATCCAGAATACTCCGAAATCAGAAGCCCATCAACATACAGTATTCAGGATTCCAACTGTGATTCAATCATACTAATCTTGTAGAAGACAGTACTCTTTTGCACAATTTTTTAGATAATTCTTTCAACCCTATTCCAGGGTTAACATCTCAATTATAAAGTTGTACAGTGAAACATGATTTGGTTAATTCTATTTTATTGATCTGGGGATACAAGTCGATTCTATTGCACTGTGTTGATCATTTTTTTTGTATTGGTCATGGGGTGACAGGCTATCTTCTCATAGTGTCAACCAACACACTTGTAGATGCTCAAAAGAGTCTTCAAGTGTTGCGGAAAGATTATCATCATTCATCATTGGTTGTTTATTTTGGATAAACCAAACCAAATATGCATAGACATATTTTTTCCCGTTGGTTGAGCCGTTAAGTAATGTAACACTAATATGTACCCTGTACCCAGATGTTTTCTTTGCACCCATAGAGATGAGAAGCTATTTATGCAAAACCGTAGCAGTAAAACATTTGGACAGAATTAAAAGTGAAAACATTTGGAGAAGTCAAAATAGGAACTACTTGACTATTGTTGAGAATAAATAAAATACTTTTTCTTTTTCGAAAAAATAAAATAAAAATAAAATACTTTTGAGAATCACA
>PHNY01207929.1:15656-25685 GCA_003724115.2 Anethum foeniculum | reverse complement strand
GATTTATATGGTGTTTTGGGAGATCCGCAAGACTTGCACTGAATCTGAGGCCGTGGTGTATATCGCAAGAGCTCACCTTATGGGGGTATTTGGTACTCCAATATCAGTTAATGTAACTGATTATATTGAACATTGCGCTACATATGTCACTTATGTGAAGATCAATTGTGATTCTACTAGTTTCATAACTGGTGTAGGTTGGATTGCTCGAGATGTTATTGTAATGCTTTTTAGATTAAAGAATTTGAATATTCTATTTGTTAAACAATCTAAAAACAAAACAGCTATTGGTTTTGCTTGTCTTTTGTTTCACAATCTGATTGTAGTTGACAGTTCGGAGGTTTGTCCGGCTGGATTTTCATGTTTTAATAAATCTTTCTATTGTTCGTCAAAAAAAAAAAGTAAATTAAGTGATAAATATGTTAAGTTTTTCTAAATATGTTAACAATTGAGATTAAATTTGGTAATTTTTAAGTAATTGCTAAATACATGATTTTTGATTGATGGCCAATATTAGTGGGACGGAGCTAGTAAATATATGACTATGTGAAATAGTTTTGTTAATTTTGTTTTGATTGTTGATTAAAACTTGCGCTCGATACAACTTTTATTTCAGCATCAGTGACGTCATAGTTTTGCAATATAAATTTTATTAAATTAAATTAAGCTGAGTTTTCTCTCACTCTCAACCCTTTATCATTTATCTAAACTTACATGTATATAAATCTAACCGTAGGTGTATATGTTATTAACCAAGTCAAGTATATCGGAAGCACACGTTACAGAGTTAGGATGTATGGCAGGATTATATAGCTACCTCAACCCTCGTGTAACAATCAAATTATTGAACAATTCTTTTTATTTTTATTTTGATTTTTTTTCTATTTTGATTTTTTATGACAAATAAATTACTGATTTTTTCTTTTAGCAACTAGAGTGCTCGATCTGACATGAAAATTGTATTAGTAATGGCTATAACTAAATCTAATAAAAATATTGTATATCTATTGAGGAACACCTTAACTAATAAAATTAATTATATAAATTAGTTAAAATTTTATATTAACTTCAATTAATCATCAATTTTTAGAACATAAATATGCAAGCTTTAAGAATAGAAAAAGATTATTTGGAATCGATACTATACATAGCTTGATCCCTCTTTAGCTACTTTGAACATTAGAGAAAAATGAACGGTTAGATAATTTGATGATCAGTATTTAGCACTTAGGCAAATCAGAGTTTATTATCAGAGTTTGTCAGACTGATATCAGGGTTTGATATCAATATTTATATTTATTATCAATATTTATCTGTCAGTATCTTTCAGACACTACTAAAGCTGAAAATCAGGATATGATTTATCTGAATGAAGATCTTGAATAACCTAGCAGCTCTCAAGAATACTCTTACATTCTTTGAGAGAGTACTTTGTAACAGTTTTTATTCATCAATACAAAAACTGTTCTTCATTTACTTGTTATTTTGAATTGATTATTACATACTGTATTCACCCCCCTCTACAGTATAATTGAGACCTAACAATTGGTATCAGAGCAAATATGTTAAAATACATACAATTAAGATGCAAGAAAAACAGTAATGTCTGATGAGAATACAAGTAATCAATCCTCAGAGAACAATACTAGTAGATATGAGGCTATTAGGGTTCCTATGCTGAAGGCAAGTGATTATTCCACTTGGAAAGTTAAGATGGCTATGTTTCTGGAAGCCACAAATCCTGAATACCTTGACAGGATCTATAATGGACCACATGAACCAACAAAGCGTTCTGTTGCTGTTGGAGATGCACCTCAAAAAGTTGTTCCTCAGGAGAAGAAAGATTATACTCCCGAAGACAAATCTTCTATAATGAAAGATGCAAAGGTAAGACATCTTCTACATAGTAGTCTTGATAATGTTATGTCTAACAGGGTGATTGGATGCAAAACAACAAATGAGATCTGGGATGCTTTGGAGGTCAAGTGTCAAGGAACAAAGGCTATCAAGAAGAACATGAGAACAATACTCACTCAGGAGTATGAGCACTTTGACTCAAGGTCAAACGAACCACTGACAGAGATCTATGATAGATTTCTAAAACTACTAAATGATTTGTCATTGATTGACAAAGCATATGATAGTGAAGATTCAAATCTGAAGTTTCTTTTAGGTCTGCCTGAAAAGTGGGATCTCAAATCAACTACCATAAGAGACAACTATGATCTTGATGAAATGTCTCTTGATGAAATCTATGGGATGCTCAAAACTCATGAACTGGAAATGGAGCAGAGAAGCAAGAGAAAAGGAAGCAAATCAAGGTCTGTTGCCTTGAAAGTTGAAGAGAAAATATCAAAAGACAAAGCTGTGAGAAGAAGCCATTCTAAAGGAAAGGCTATGGTTGTAAGGTCTGATAGTGAGTCATCAAACACTGATGATGACTCAAATACTGATAACTCCACAGATACTGATTGAGACACTGATGATGAAGAAATGATGCAACTAGATGCTTTGATGGTTAAAAGCTTCAAGAAAATGTGTTACAAAGGCTTCAGAAAAGGAAGAAACATTTCTAAGAAGGCTTCATCCTCTGACAAAAGGAACTTCAGTAAGAAAGATGGTAAAGAGTCAAAGTCTGGAAAATTTGACAAGTCAAAGATCAAGTTCTACAACTGCGATGGAATAGGGCATTTTGTAACTGAGTGCAGAAAGGCTAAAGCTGAAAGAAGTAAGGCTCTCATCACAAGGAAGACATAATGGGTTGACTCTTCAGATACTGATAAAGAAGTCAACTATGCACTAGTAGCAGATGCTGATGACTCTCTACCTCTAGAAGAAAAGGTACCTCAAACCACTCTTGCTTTTGATACAAATGATATTTTTGAGTTGAGAAAATTTCTCAAGTGCATGCATGTTAGCTATAGGGATCAAACTTTAGAGAATGAAAGAATTAAGATTGAAAATGAAAATCTTAAGAAAAGAAATGATCACCTAGAAGCAGAATTAATCTTTATGCTAGAAATTAAAAAGGAAAGAGATGATGTTGTTTTTGTTAAACAAGAACTTCTCAAAAAGCATTCTTATCTTGAAAAGGAACTAGCAAAAGAGAGAGAGAAATAATCAGGACTTGGACTAAGTCAGGAAAAACAACTCAGGAAATACTTGAAAATGGTTGTTGGAAATCAGGATTAGGTTATGTAAAACCTAATGAAAATGAAGTTGAGATTAAGAAACCATTAACTCTTAACAGAGTTATAACATGTTAAAAAATATTAGAGTTAATTACACGTTATATCTTTCCTTATTGACTTTATTCTTTAAGTAAAAGATTCTGATAAGGTATTAAGGCTCATTAATTTGTAGCTCAAGTTTCTTTTAACTTGAAAATGGAACTGTTGTTTAGCTATTTTGGTAACTAATAACAACCCATTAAATCTTATGGTTCTTAAAAGATATTTGACTTGACCTTGGAGGGCAATGAAGGTATCCCACAAGTCACTAACCCAATCTTTATTTTCTTCTTGAACCATAAGTGTTTTCAATAAAGCAAAGAAAATTTTGAACCAGAAAACAAAACCAATGAGAGAAGTGAAATAAGTGAGATTCTCTCTACATTACAAATCCTATCCAAACCTTGTGAGTATAACATTGACTGTCTCTGAATAGACATAAACGAACCAAACCTTTCTCATTTAAAGTTTATAAACTCACTTCATGATTTAAAAGGAATTAGCCGAGGAGTTTCACAAGAGAGTGAGAGTGCATCGCTTGAAACTTCTTCTACTTTCAAAAGAAGTTGTCAAAAATCAAAATTTTAAACACACCCCTCTCACTATCTACAAATTTCTTTGAGATCAAGAAGTTCAACTTGTTGAACCTCTTATATTAAATTGGCAATAATTCTTTCTATTGCTATGAATGGAAAGAATCTTTCTATTGTCATAAAAATTCTGTAGACAATCTTGAAGCTACTACGAGAACAATGCCTCAGTCCATTCAAAGTTAGAATGTCATTCTTTTTTACTGTGGAGTATTCATTTTTCATATATATATATATATATATATATATGTATATATATATATATATATATATAAACTCCGTTTCCTGTTTCTATATTTGTTTTCTAAACTATAGTATTGAATGGATTGCTCATATTTAATTTAGGAGGAATGAGAAACCAATTCTTCATCATAGATAACAATATACCTAACCACCTTCTTAACGATGATGGTCGGCCAATCCATGACTAGCTTGTTCCAATTACAAATGATATTATTGCTTCTTCAGGTGACATGTTTATTTTACTATTGTTAAAATTGTAGATTGTATATCATATGTGTCATTGGTTTATAAATTTTTTTAATTTTTACATTCATAAAAAAAAAGAGATTGGACGGGGAAATTTCCCTGAGTTCACACCACCCAGAACCAACATTGCTACTTCAGTAGGAAGAAGCAACAACGATCCTCGCTGACCTAACCAGCTGCAATGAATGTTCATTTTGCAACTTCAGTACTTTCCGGTTATGATCATATATTAATTCCACAGTTTATAAGTTTTTGTTTCTAATATATATAATCAATTCTATTCTTATTTTCACATGTGAAATTTTGTAGGGCAAATACGCGATTCATCTGAATCGACACCTTCCTCTAGATGATTGTCAAACATCGATTTGTCTGGTTTGATCTAATAACATTGCGTATTTTTTCATCAAACATTTTGTTAATGTTCAATGACAAACTAACATTTTTTTTGTATCTTCATATCTAGCTATTAGTACTCTCAGTCCAAGAACACCTACAAATGCTTTGTCAAAGTTAATTGGTTTGTTGTTGTAGCATTGATGGATATAACTTTCATTATATGAGAGAGAATGTTTTCTAAATTGTTCTAAACAAAAATTAATTTGTTTGAGAATTCCATTTTTTGACAATAGGTAACCAGCACAATTCACAGTCAAGCCTACGGCCTCATCAGGTTGATCAAGGTTGTACATGAGGACTATGTAATAAGTTAACTAGGATTAGGGATTTTTCGACTGCTTTTTTAATTGGAGATTTAAATTTTTATTCTCTGTGATTACCAGGAAATTCATTCCATACTCCGTTGACACGGTCAGGAAATTCAATTTTGACGGCGGCATCAAATAAGCAATTGTTCCATTTACCAGCATCTTCAATATCGAAACCAAGTAAGCATTTTAAAGAACCTCATATGTCTTTGACCATGTCATACGCAACTTAAAATGAAAACAATCTCATTTGTTTTGTCCAGGTCATACGCAACGTAAGATGAAAAGCGCTGAAACCTTTAGTGATGGAATGATTATTTATGCGCCTATTACCAAACACCTTCTCCAAACTCAAAATAAGGCATGTGAAGAATTTATAAAGTCTGAGTCTGGTATTCCATCTTAGTCTTACACAGTCAATGGTGCATTAAATCAAACCTTTGTGCTAATTCAATATTCATTCTAAACTGTAGTCATGAAATCAGCAGTTTCAGAAACGGAAAGAAAAACACCAGAACAGTTTTTCCAGTTACCACCATCTTCTGTAACAGGACATAACAAACAAGGTAAAGATTCTTCACCATTCAGTGACAATGTTGGAGCTCAGCATTATGAAATTCAAAATCTTCTGGAAAAATTCGACGAAGCTTATGAAGATCCTTTACAGTCTGACTCTGGTATAGCAATATAACATGTTTAAAGTACTTAATAAAATTTTCTATGAATACGAAAACTAGCTTTCATACTATATATTTCTCATATTCTTTCAATTACTATTTGATTTAATATCAGACTTTGACGAACCAGTACAATCCGATGAAGATGACATGGACTGTTAATTTTTTACGTTCTTACCAAATATGATTTGTCGAACATGTCATGTAATTTAATTATGCTTTTTTTAATTCTTCTTAATTTGGTCCCTAACTCAGCAATTCCAGAACAGTTTGCTAACTTGGACGATGAAATTAAATTACAAATTCATGATGTTGGTATATCGAGTAACGCGGAACTTATATTTCTGTTTCTAGTACAGTAGTAATATTGCATGATATTGTGGAGCATATTCCATTTTGCAATTTAATCAAATATTCACTAATATTGGTTTCCATTATTAATAATAGATTTGTGGACTGGGTATATGGACTCTGGTTATCCTGATAAAATATGCAGCCATTGTGGAGCTCATATGTAGAATGCTAAAAGGAACAATAAATCCACCAAACACCAAAATATGACTTTTTTCATTTGTTGCAAGAATGGTCAGGTCTGCCTTCCACCAGAGCCTCAACCACCTCAATTTCTGAAAAATTTGTTATCTGGAGGTCCATCCACTGCTCATTACAAGAAGAATATAAGGATATACAGTTTTTACTTCGCGTTCGCATCACTGGGAGGGAAAATTGATAATAAAATAAACAAAGGCAGAGCTCCATATACTTTCAAGTTATCTGGACAAAATTATCATCTTATTGGAAGCATGTCCAGTTAATGGAGAGACACCAAAATATTGCCAACTATATGTTTACGACACTGAGAATGAGATTGAGAATCGGTAAAATGCAGTACCGGGAAGTAACGGAACTGATCTTTATATTGTTCAAGGTTTATTGTTAATGCTCGATTGAAACAAAAAACTGGTTCATGGTTTTAGGATGGCAAGAGATCGCTTCAAAAACCAAGAACCTGATGAAGTCAAATTGTTATTAGTTTCTTCCAGAGCAGCTTCTGGCAGGCCTAATCCCACTGGACCTCTAATGAATTTGGAGCCCTAATTGTTGGAGATCTCGAACAAACAAGTGGATGAAGAGATATTGTAGTTCAAAAAAGGAATAAAAAGCTTAAACGGATTTATGAGACAAACGTACATTTTATGCAGCTCCAGTATCCTCAATTATTTCCTAATGGTGAAGATGGCTTTCATTTGGAGATTCCACTTAAAAAGAAAGATAAAAGGCAGAAACAAGTTGTTGAAGAAAATAATGTATATGATGAGGAGCAACACAAACAAAGTGAATTCATTTCAATGCGTGAATATTACGCTTACAAATTAATGATTAGGCCACATGAAGGTATTTCCTTAAGTAAACAATTATAGAAAATACTATCATACCTCTAATTTTTCTTCATATATTCATTATATATATATATATTATGGTATTGGGTAAATTAATCACGATAGATTAATTTTATTATGATTGTTTCTCTCTCATAGGTTTTACGCCACATCAGAGTGGTCGTCTATGGCAACAATACGTTGTTGATGCATATACAGCTGTTGAACAATACCGTATTGACTGGGTTAAAACTCATCAAAAAACTATTCACGCAGATTTGTATAAGTCCATATGTGATAATTTACGCAAAGGTGATTCAAATCCATCATGTGTTGGACGCAATATTATATTACCTACAACATTTACTGGGTCAAGACGGTACATGTCAAAATACTTCATGGATTCACTTGCAATTTGTCGATCTACTGGTCATCCTTCCTTTTTTCTCACTATGACATGCAATACCAAATGGCCTGAAATCCAGCGATTGGTTGATAAGGTTCCAGGAATGGTAGTATCAGATTCTCCAAATGTAATTGCCAGGGTATGAAGTTTGATCAATTGGTTGATCTCATAAAAAATAAAAATTATTTTGGGAAATGCATCGGAGGTATATATTTTTTAATGCATAAATAATATTTACTACTATAAAAATAATATAGTATAATTGGTAATAATATATTTTCCAACAGTTATGTATGTCATAGAGTTCCAAAAATGCGGATTGCCTCGGGCCCACATGTTGATATGGCTTCGCCCTGACCACCATCCCAAATATATTGAAAAAATTGATCGGTTAATATCTGCCGAAATTCTAGATAAAGATATTGATCCAATTGGATACAATGCCGTAAAGAATTATATGATTCATGGTCCATGTGGACAGGATTTTTCATATTCTTCATGCATGTCTTATGGAAAGTGTATTCGTCATTTTCCAAAGAGGTACCTCAAATTTATGCATTTATTTTATACTGTATAAAAAACACTTTATTGTTGTATATAATAAACCAATATGAATCCTTGATTTTGGAAATTTTTAAACATAGTATTTATCCATCTTAAATTACTGTTTCCATTATTATTAATTGATAGCTGCATAAATTCAATGTCTTTCAGGTTTAACGGTCACACATTCTTTAATGATTTTGGATTTTCAGTATATCGAAGGAGGAAAATGGAAAGATTTGTTGTTAAAGGGAACAAGTCCATCGATAACAGGTTTTTCGTGCCATATTGCAGAGACTTGCTTATTCGATTCCAGTGTGTCACATAAATTTGGAAGTATGTAATAGTTCCAGGTCGTTGAAATATTTGTTCAAGTACTGTTTGAAAGGTCATGACAATGCCACAATGATGCTTAAAAGTAAAAAAAGGTCAAGCAACATAAACTTCTAAAGATAATATAATGCCTGTAAATGAAGTGAAGCATTATCTGGATGGAGGGTACGTATGTGCATCCGAAGCAGCTTGGCGTATTTTGGGGTTCGATATTCATTACCGTAGTCCTGTCGTTGAACGCTTACCGGTTCATGTTCCTAGAGGTAAAAATGTTACTTTTGATGTAAAATCTAATCTTCAGAAACTTATAGAACAAGCAAAGAGTAAGAAAAGCAAGTTGGAAACTTGGTTCATCGCTAACAAAACATATCCTGAAGCACGTGAGTATACTTATCAAGAATTCCCTCGAGGTTTTACTTGGAAGCCTGGACAATTCAAATGGAAACTTAGACAAAGAGGTAGATTATGCGAGGTTCATGCATCATCTACTGAGGCTTTTTATTTTCGCATGTTGTTAATGCATGTGAAAGGTGCCACGTCATTCAAAGATTTGAGAACTATCCACAACAAAGTGTATGGTAGTTTTAAAGAAGCATGTGATTCACTTGGTTTGCTAAAAAATGATGCCAGGCTTCAATATCCCCTTGACCCATCCTACCCTCAGGCATGTCTTCTGACGTGGATGAGGTCAAATTTTCTACTTCATTTGAAGTCATTTTTTGTTCTTTAATATTTTATTTACTCAAAGTCAAGCAACGGGCCGTTGGTTGGGCATAATACTTAATCGTCTGGGTTATAAGTCCAAAATACTTCCTTATGATATATCAAACTTTATGAACATTATTTCTTTTTTCGTAATTTTTAGTAAGTAAATTATATTCACGATTATTCTGAAACATTCGAGAATTGTGCTTCTTGGCATATTAGGATTCAATATTTTGGTCCGCTCTATTGATTATGGGATTGATTGGCTATATCGAGTCACCAATACTTTCAACCTACTATTCCACGGTTGTGGGATCTATAAAATTTTAAGGTGATAACTCATTTCTCACTTCTCATTTCAATTCTCAAAATTCAGCTCACTTTTCTCTCTTGTTTCTCTCAAGAAAGACGATTTTTCTTGAAGATCTTCATTTTTCTCCATCACTTTCTGGTTTTCAAGCCATCTTGTCAAGTATAATAATGTGAGATGCTCCGCGTCTAAGCAAGAAGAATTCTGCTACCAAACAAGGTAGCTCCATCACCATCCACTCTTCCTATATGTGTTTCATAGACATGACCAACTTTAGGTGGGATAAATATCCCTCGTATTCTCTTCTTGATTCTTCCAATCATGGAAACACTTTCTATGACGAAAAAGAAATTAAAAAATTCAATAAATCATAAAAACTTCCCAAACACCTTAAGTTAGTCAAGGATGATCATGGTGAGAGTTCGTGTCAGAAGAAGAAATAGTCCATTTGTGTGGGGTTAGGTTTCCTTTTCAGTCTTTTATTTCAACTCTTTTAGCTGACATTCAAATTAATCCATTCCAACTAGCACCGAATGCTCGGAGGCTTATTTTATGTTTTATGATTCTCTTTTGAAAAAACAAATTTCCTTTATATGTAGCCGTTTTCAAGAAAAAAAAATTCAATTTAAATATAGTTTTATTTCATGTCAAGGCTGGGTG
>PHNY01207910.1:5554-17557 GCA_003724115.2 Anethum foeniculum | reverse complement strand
CGGCTGGATTAGAAGAATTGCATTTAATAAGGTAAAGTTTATTAGAGAGTATCGTGTTAACTATTAAAAATTAATATTGATAATATAATTTAAGAATACAATATACTGATTTTTTTTAAAAAAAATTATAACGCCGCCGCTAAGCGCGGCTTTATCGACTAGTTAAAAAAATAGAAGCTAATTAAAATAAAATAAATTTGTAAAATATACGATTTTGTATTGTGTTTCTAATAATACACAATAAATACTACTCCCTCCGTCTCGTTTATATTGGCCACATTTCCTTTTACGTTTGTCCCAAAAATATTGGTCACATTTCCTTATTAAAGAAAATAAAGACTTAAATATGTTAAGTTTTTCTAAATAGGTTAACATTTAAGGTTAAGTTAGGTAAGTTTATATTGATTGCTAAATATGTGGATTTAAAATGGTGGTCAATATTAGTGGGACGGAAGGAGTAACTCATATTAGTTTGATTAATTCCGATTGATTTTTTAATCTTAAATATTAATGACGCTATGTATATAATAATATCGTTGATAAAAAAGTTTTAAATTAATAAAAATTAGTGCATATAACACACATTAGAAAGACAGTATATAAAATGAAACTCTGGTTATGTTCCAGAGAAGGCCACTCCACAAATTGAGAATCATGCGTGGATCACTGGGTTCTATAAACAAGAACAATTAGGTCTAAATTAGTCGAACAAAGACATGATTAGTGATTATGGTGTTTGCGGCTTATAAGTCAATTTATGATTTATAAGCCCGCAACAACTTATTGAGGAGTGTTTGTCGACCCAATTTATAAGTCGAAATTACAATTTATAAGCTGATAAGTTGAATGTTAGTAGCAACGTACGTTTTTTCAACTTATTTTGATTTTGNGGTTTTTTGATTAACTTCAATTTTAAAATATGTACTTTTAAATGTTAATCTAATTTAAAATTCATGAATTAAGATAATTATATTTAAAATATTATCTATTTTATTTCATTTACATAAAAAATATCCAAACACTTATATAACTTATTTGTATTAATCAACTTAACACTTATAAGTCACTTATTCATTATAAGTCATAAGTTACTTATTTTAAGATTTTCCAAACGGGCACTATAATGGTATTTAAAGTAACTCTGTATCAGTGAAAATATCTTAAAGATTCTCTCCTCTAAAGTAATGTATAAATTACTACAAAAATACAATATTCATAGAGGATGTTACCATATAACTTGATAAAACTTTGAAAGTATAGATCATACGGTAGTTTAGAATGGATTTTTGTATATTTTTCATGTATTAATAAAATTGAGAATCAAACAAGTTACTCCCTCAATCCCACTCAATTGTATACACCGGGGATAGGGGTTCGGTACGCATTTTAACGCTCATTTATAACATAGCTCTATAAATTATTTTTAAAAAATTATTCTAAATAAATATTTAACATTTAAAGTTTAATTTAAAAAATAAATTATGAAAACCTATTTTATATTCGTCTTAAAATACGTGTCGAACATTTAAAAAAATATGTATACAAAACAGAGGGACAGAGTAGCATTAATTTGAATTTGATCACAAAAACGATAAAAATTGCTTAATATATGCAATAAAAAAAAAATTCAAATACGACAGAATTAATAGAATACTGCAACTACGCAGCAGAAAATAGGTAGTAGCTGTGTGTGCGCTGGATCTGAGGTGTAAAAGTGTTGTTCTATTTCTTATCCTCTTCAACGCTACGTGGTCCCACATTTATCCACTCCATTCATTCGTGTCCCTCTCTCATTTGTCCCCAAGTAAGCAAATTATTGTCCCATTTGAAAAGTATTTACTTGGTACCAAATTTATTTTTAAATAAATTTACAAAGGTTTTTTGGTAAGCACATCTATAAAAAGTCGTTCTTTAAAAAAAAAACTATAACAAACTCTGTTCAGTGACATGTTTTTACTAATGTAAAAATACACTATTACTCCCTCCGTCCTGTTTATATTGACCACATTTCCTTTTACGTCTGTCCCAAAAGTATTGATCACATTTGCTTATTAAAGCAAATAAAGACTTAAATATGTTAAGTTTTTCCAAATATGTTAACATTTGAGGTTAAGTTAGGTAAGTTTTTATTGATTGCTAAATATGTGAATTTAGAATGGTGGTCAATATTAATGGAAGTATTAAAAAATCTGTTAGTAATTACCTAAATCTTAAAAATATAGTAATATACAGGAAGCTTAAGAACTCTATCACAATTCACAACAATAAGTACTATCCCCTAAAACGGAATTACAATAAATAAATTTTAAATCAATAATATTTTTTTTTTTACAAATAGTAGCAATCACAAACAGATTTAGTACACATGTCTTGTTTATAATACATATTTTTAATATGTAACAAAAACATATAATAAAAAATGAAATATTAAATTTCGATTGACTCCTATTCTCACAAAAGAATAAAAACGTATTTTGAAAAATATCATGAAAATAAATACCAGCTACACAAAACCTGTGCTTCACGAATCCATTATGTAAATTATCATTGTCAGTCTAGTCTAATCAGAGGGTACATTGCAAAATGAAGAGAGTAGTTGGACGTTACGAAGTTGGATCCACCCATGTTTATCTGGCACCTCCCACCGCCAACCTTACTTAGGGGCCGTTTGACAAATCTTATTTATTAGAAATAAGTTACTTATTTCTGAAAAAAGTACATCAAATTGTACTTTTTTCTGAAATAAGTTACTTATTTTCTGTAAATTTTTTCATATAAAAAATATTTAATCATTCTTAAATATTTAATTCTAAAAATTAATATGTAAATGTGAAATTTTTTCCCGAAATAAGTTGATAAGTTCGTAAGAACTTATCAGGCAAACATGCCCTTAACACCCCTCTATAATTCAATCACTTTTAATGCCTTCTCAATCATTTTTTCAAACTTTTGTGTTGCAGAATGATATATTATACAATTCATACGATTCTCTTTACATTATGTGCATGACGTTAATTGGATTAGAAATTGTATGCTTGTTGTTTTTGTTTGCATTATTAACAACTGAAGATATATTGATATTGATATATTCGATAAAATAATTATGTAAATTTAATCATATGCGATACCTTAGAGCTGGAATTAAATTATTTCGACGACGAAAATATTTGATTTTTCCATTATAATCATCAACTCTGGCTTGCGCACGTAATTTCAAACCTTGAAACTGATTTGGTGCGGTCAGGTGAGAAATGCGTTTTATGCATGAGGATTATATGGATGGTAGGTTAACAATCTATTCTACCTCTGTATGACTAATCTAATCTCATTTGTTTTTTATGCCTCACAAACGGGGAGATTTTTTCTTTTGTGCCAACTTCTTGTTTTTTTTTTTTTTGACAAAAGAAGAGGACCTTTCATTCATTCAAAATTTCAAGCATACAAAGATCTAACACCTCAGTAGGGGCATCAGAAACAGTGAAATCACGATCAGGGAAAGAAAAGGATTGCCTAGCTAAACAGTGAGCAACCCTATTAGCTGACCGTTTTACGAAATAAAATGCAGCATTAACAAACTCACTTAAAAGCTTCTTACAATCAGAGATAATAAGACCAAAAGGGGAAACGAGGGATAGTGTACTGCGCAGTGACTGAATAACTTTGATGCAGTCCGTTTCTATGACAAAGCTGTTCCAGTTTTTGGCTTTAATCCAGCTGAGAGCTTCCTTAAAAGCCATCGCTTCAGCCATGGCTGGTGTGACCTTCCCCTTCCAGCATTTCGTTCTGGCACTAACAAAGTTGCCATCATGGTCCCGAGCGATGAAACCATAGCCATACATATTTGCATTGTTGAAAAGAGCAGCATCAATGTTTATCTTGATTGAAGAATTTCTCGGTTTCGTCCAGAGCTCTTTGCCATCCAGCATATTTGAACTAACAGCTGGTGGAATAAATTTTTTTAATTGAGCCTCTAACCATTGATCAAGAGTAAAACGAGCGATGCGGACAACTTCATCAATATGCATGTATGTATTCTGCCATATGACAAGGTTTCTAGCTTTCCATACAGACCACAGGAGCATGCTAACTTTTGATATGTTCGAAGGAACATGCTGGTTCATAATGTTGTTCAACCATTCAACAAAAGAATGCGAGTTGTCTGCAGTATGAAGGAGATCCAAAGACTGAAGGCATTTCTGAGCAAACTCACAATAGACAAGACAATGTAGAGTAGTTTCCAAGAACCTGTTACATAGAGGGCAGAATTGAGTGAGCTGAACAAATTTTGAGTTCAGAGCAGCTCTCGTGGGCAAGAAATTGTTACAGGCTCTCCATAGAAAGTTCCGAACTTTGGGAGGGATTTTTAAGTTCCATATACGTCTCCAGAAGCCCGAGTTAGCATCAGGATTCCAATTTCCTTTCAATTCCTGGACTAAATTAAAAGCAGACTTAACCGTGTAAGAACCGTGATCCTCCTTGTACCAATACCTGATATCATCTTCATGATTATAGCTGAGAGGGGTGCCAAGAATGAGTAGCTGGTCTCGTTCGTTGAATAGATCAGAGATGACCTCTACGTCCCATTCCTTCAAACCAGGTTTCATGAGACAATTCACCACTTGATTTGTTAGGGCAGGATGCTGACTAGTAACATAAGGATTCGCAGAGTCTTGAAGCCATGCATCATCTATAACACGAATGGAGTGTCCAGAGCCAATTCTCTATCTGGTGCCCGCTGCAACTAAATTTTGAGCTGCAAATATGCTTCTCCAGACGAAGCTTGGATTGGAACCCAGCTTAGCGTCCAAAAGAGAGCACCTGGGAAAATATCTCGATTTGAAAATTTTTGACACCAATGAGTCCTCAGTATTCAGAAGGCGCCAAGCTTGCTTACCCAACAAAGCAAGGTTAAAATCATGCAGTTTACGAAAGCCCATACCACCTTGACTCTTAGGCTTGCATAAGTTTTCCCAACTAGCCCAGTGAAGTCCTTTCCTCGAAATTGCATCAGACTCCCACCAAAAATTGCACATAAGTTGCTCGATTTCCTTGCACATTTGAACAGGCAAAAGGAAAACATTCATTGCGTATGCAGGAAGGGCTTGGATAACAGTCTTTAGGAGAATTTCTTTGCCAGCCTTAGATAAGAACTTCCCATCCCAACTTGCTAATCTTTTCTTGATTTTGTCCTTGAGAAAACCCAGCACAACATTCTTATTACGAGTCATGATATTAGGAAGACCTAAATATGTGACAGAGTCAGACGCTTCAGTCATTCCCAGTAGAGAGCAAACATCCTGACAAGCCCTATCATCCGTATTCCTGCTGAAGAAGATAGATGATTTTTGTCTGTTAATTTGTTGGCCTGAAGCAGCCTCAAACGTGCTTAATAGTTGACAAACTCTAGAAGCTTCAGTTGTTGTTGCTCTGCAATATAAGTACGAATCATCAGCAAAGAGCATATGTGAGATTGAAGGTGCACCATTAGCTACTTTGCAGCCATGTAACCAGCCTTTATGAATGTAGCTGTTGATGAGAGTGGAGAATCCTTCGTGACAGATTATAAATAAATAGGGGTGAGAGAGGATCGCCTTGACGAATCCCTCTCGTAGGAAAAATTGGACCCATTTCTCTCCCGTCATGAATAACGTTGTAGTGCACTGTTGACATACAATGAGAAAGAAGCATAATAAATCTATCATCAAAACCCATTTTCCTCATCATGACCTCCACAAAGTTCCATTCCACTCGATCAAAGGCCTTGCTCATGTCTAGTTTGACAGCCATATAACCGTCCTTCCCATTCTTTTTCCTCTTCAAATAGTGCAATACTTCAAAAGAAACCATAATGTTGTCCGTAATGAGCCTTCCTGGAATGAAAGCACTCTGAGTAGGACTAATAACAGTGTTCAGTAAGGGTTTCATTCTATTAGCTAGCACCTTAGAAATAATCTTGTAGGAAACATTACAAAGAGCAATCGGACGCAGGTCAGACATGCTTGTTGGAACTTTCTTTTTAGGGATAAGGACGATATTTGTTGCATTTAAATCATTACCAAGCTGACCTGTATCAACAAAGTCCCGAACAAGCTTGATAATATCTGAGCCAACGATGTTCCAATGTTTTTGAAAAAATCCCGGGGTCATGCCGTCAGGCCCCGGGGCCTTGTCCGGATTCATTTGGAACAAGGCATGTTTAACCTCCATATCTTCTACTGGCTTCAACAATTCGCTATTGAGCTGATCAGAAATAGAAGGCTGGACATTGCACAGAATCTCATCCCATTGAGTGTTTGAGGTTGTGAAGATGTCAACAAAATAATCCACAATCAAGTTGTCTAGACCGTTCGACCAATCAAGCCAATCCCCGTTGCTGTTTCTGAGACATTTAATTTGGTTATTTTTCCTCCTAGCACTTGCAGATTTATGGAAAAAGCTGCTGTTCTGATCACCATGCTGTAACCATAATTGCTTGGAGCATTGCCTCCAATAAATTTCCTTTTGAGTCAACACTTCATTTAATTTGTTTTGCTCCTCTGCAAACAAACTGATTGAGACAGGATCACGACGATGCTTAAGGTGTTTCAGTTTATGCTTGTATTCACGAATCCTTTGAGTGAAATTACCCGTGATAGTCTTACCCCCATTCCTGAAGATTAACTTGACATTCAAGAAGTTTTTGATTGTATGAAAGATTAGAATTGGAACACCAACTGCTCATCACTATCTCTTTACATAAGGGCTCTCGGAGCCAAGCATTCTCGAAACGAAATCTTTTAGTGGGAATTACAGGAGTGCTTTTGTTCAGAGCCAAAAATATGGGGGTGTGATCAGAGGTTGAGATTTCCATATTAAAGAGAGAAGCTTCTTTGTGAATGTTCATCCATTGCTGCGTAACTAGAGCTCTGTCCAGCTTTAATTCAACCCATGAGTTGGTGCCTTTTGATTTTTCCCAAGTGAAAGAGTATCCAGTCAACTCCAAATCAACAAGATTACAGTAAGAAACCACCTCATTAAATCCCTGGATCAACCATTCCGGATAACGCCTGCCACCTCGCTTTTCCTCATGAGACATGATGTTATTCATATCTCCGATAACACACCAAGGCAGATTGGATTGATCACTGAGAGAACGCAAAAGATTCCAGGTGTTTCTACGCAAACTTCTATTAGGCTCCCCGTAAAAACCAGTTAGACGCCATTCAGGATGACCTGCGATTTTTACAAGAGCATCGATGTGATTTTTTGAGAAACTCCTTATGCTGACTTCACCTTCATTTCTCCATAAAAGAGCAATCCCCCCACTTCTACCAGATACATCTACTGAAAGAACACAATCAAAACCAATTAGACTACGAACTTTATCTACTTTATCTTGTAAACTTAAGGTTTCACAAAGAAAAACAATCTGGGGTTTCTTTTGGATAACCATATCCTTAAGAAGTTGGACTGCTCGTGGTTCCCAAGCCCACGACAGTTCCATGATAGAGTACTCATTGATCTAAGCAGACCCCATCCTTGAGGCCCGCCGCTGTCAAGTTTTTTGAAAATCCAGTGTTAATTGCTGGGTTGGGCTCAATGTTTTCATTAGGCCTCTTTCGTTTTGGATCCGTAAAAATATATTCTGGAATATCTTCTAAATTAATAGCAACAGACGTGGAATTTGAAATATTTGATATATCCAGATTTCCCTCCTTTGCAACAGAAGTTTCCGTGACTTTAGCCTCAGATCCCTTACGGTTAGAATCCTGATTTAGCGCGATTCTCATGTAAATTGTAGATTCAGCGGCTACTTGAAGGGGCTTAAATGAGAATCAATTTACAATAAAAATTTATGTGAGAGTCAAAATGATTAAATGTAAAAGCCTTCACTTTTTTAGATACTACTTCCTCCGTCCCAATATGCATGTCTCTTTTGGAAAAAAAACATATAAGAGTATTAAGGAAATGATTGGTTGGACAGCATTTTCAACTAAATACTCTCATTTAATGCATTGAAAAGTAAAAATATAGTACTATAGTTTTAGAAAGTCAAATCTTGAAAAGTGAGAATATAATATAGTTTTAGAAAGTCAAATTTTGGGTAAATAATTATTTTGAAAAGTTATCCTCAAATTTGTATTGAAAGAAGAGAGGGACAAGTAATTTGAGACAATTTTTTTTTAAAAAAAGGATATGTATATTGGGACGGAGGGAGTATTAAAATTGTAGTAATTTGTTAAACTATTTTGATATTTATTCTTATTATTTTCAATTTAACTTGATCACATATTTAAACTTATACCTCATTTGTTTTGATGCAACTCAAGTACGTAACTTGAAATTCCTTGGATTTAAAATGAGTTACAGTGTTTGGTTTGCTGATTTCAAAATTGAGTAAGGGAACTCCATGGTTTTTGTAGTTATCACAAAATATTGGAAGTTAGGTCACCACAAGTTACCGAGCTATCTAATATAAAAACATTAATTACTTACAAAAATTAACTACGTAACTTCAAGTTGCATAGCAATAAACCAAACACATGTATTTTAATTACCTGGGAACTTATAGTTGTAACTTAGTTACGGGGAAGTTCAAGTTGCTATGTAATCACAAAATTGACGAAACAAACGAGGCCTTAGTGAAAAAAAGGTGACACTTAAATAAAGAAAAAACCAAATCAAATATACCTAGTATAATTATTTAAAGTGGGGTCTGAGAAAAGTAAGTTATATGCGGACTGTGCTCATGTCTTGAAAGAATATAGAGGTTATCTTCGCGAAGACCTGGATTTAATGCACAACAAATAAAATAATGCGTGATAGATATAATATTGATATAATACCTGAGCCCAGGATTCATAAATGAAAGAAATTGATAAAATATAATTTTTTTAATATTTAATTAATAAAATATAATTTTTATTATTGTGAAAGTGACACGACACAAATGGTAGCATTGGGATATCATGTCTTTATATAACCATACTCTATGCAGAACACAGTTCTGGAACTATGATCTCTGAGGTGAGGAACATGCATGTCATAATTGATACAGCTCACACTTGTTTGGCTCCCATCCAAATAAATCAAAGCGCAAATACTTATCATTTGAATTCAGAAATGACATTGATGCTCAGACGTACACGTATGGGACTTTTGAGTTTTATTTGGTTACCAATTGCAGAATCTCTGCGAATGTTTTACCTGCCAAAAAAAAAAAAACTTACACCATGTGAGCATCTTTAACTGGGCTAGCTAAAATGGTTGCTAAAATAATATAAAATAATAGTTGGCTAAAATTTGCTGAATCTGTAAGGTATTGTACTGCAATAGGAGTTGACTATGATAGTCAGTTATATTTTAAAAATAGTATATTATAATTTTAAACAACATTTTTTCAATAAAAAATAAATTTTAGTAAACAAAAATTAATGTTAATTGATTTGTAATTGCAGTCATATATTTTTAGAAATTCGATTATAAAACATATTTTATCTTTTATCTTGATTTTTAGATGACCCACCAAATGGCAGTCTCATTCAAATTCCTAATTTGATAAAATATATATAAACGAGATTTAAAAGATACATAACTGGCAAGAAATAGATAGTGGGAGAGAAAAATAGCAGTAAGAAATAATAAAAAAGAATAAAAAAAAAGATAGAGTTTTGTCACAGATTGAAAAGCATTCAACGAATTTGGCTAACCAACTGAGGTTAGTTATCATTATAGTCAAAGGTTTGTAACGGTTGGAGGGTTACAATTTACACATGTTAACACATGTTACGTAAAATGTGTACCGTCGGCGTGCCACATGGGATTTTATACACAAGGGCATCTCCGGTTGAAAATGTTCTAAAAGTATGTGTTTTTTGAACAAGATTTATAAATCTTCACGTAATATTTATTTTTAAATAAAATTCTGGATGAACTCGAATCAGAAAACATATGATCAGTAGAAGTTCGGTTTGGAATCTTGGCTATTATCTCGATTTTATTTACTATGGCCATTTACCAGTTTTAGATGTCCGAAAAATTCCGTTCGCTTTGAAATATATCTTAGTTTATCGAATTATAAGTTTTTGTTTGAAAATTAATATATACTAAAATCATTAATTTATTTGATGTAACTAAATGAAACAACATTTTCTGTCGAAGTACTTTCATGAGTGGAGTATAAGATTTCAAATTCAAATGCACACTGTCTGCTGATAAAACGTGCTCAATCTAAATTGGGCCACATTTATGAGAAGCCCAATATTTTGGAGAATTAGAGCATAGAGGCACCCCAAGGCTGATAAACATTGTCAACTCATCTAAAAAATTATTAATATTTTAGCTTGTCTCTTATCCATGTCAAAGTAGACAACTTTCAATTCCAATAGGTACATCATCTCTCAATGTGCTTGAATGGTCCCCACATGACATAAACTTAAATTTTTGTTTTTTAAAAGATTGATAATTAAACATGATAGAAGAGATAAGAGTTATATATACATCTCACGTAAAAATTGTAGTTTAACTATTTTTGGGGTGCCAAGAGGGTGCCAAAAGTTGGTCACTTCTCTTGGCATATTTGAAGCACCCTTGACACACCAATAGGTTGACACCCAAGAGTGCCATGCCACGTAAGATTTGGCACCCCTATTGGAGTTGCTCTTATTGGCTTATCAAGTAGGCAGGGCTGTAAAAAAATCGATAAATTCGATATTCGTCCGAAATATCTGTATTCGTATTCGTAATAAATCGAATATCATCCGTATCTGAATCTGAGAATTTCGGATATGGATACCGATATATGCATATTCGTACATGATAATATCCGAAAACGAAATTAAATATATGTGATATTTAAATATTAGAAAATATATTTATACAAATTTTATATAATTGTAAAAATATTATAAACATATATAAAAATATTATTTGTGTTTTAAATTTAAAGATAAAAAAATTAAACTAAAAAAATAAATACAAAATAATTTTTGAAAAAAAGGTTTAAATTACTTTAATTCTTAGCTCAAATTTTAAAATTTTATTTTAATTTTCATCATTTTTTCCAATTTTTTTTAAAAATTTTAATATAAAAATAAAAAATTTGATTGAAAATTGAATTCAGATCCGAATATTATCTCTCGGATCTCCGAATCTAAATTCAGGTATTATTCTTTCAAATTTTTTTTTTACGATTACGAATATGAATCAATATATATATATATATATATAAAGGAGGATACGCGGGAGGTTAGTTGGCGCTCTAAGATCGTCTCAATCTATTTTTCTAATTTTCTTAGAGTTTTAATATTTTATGTATTGATAATTAAAATATTACTTAACATATTGGAAGTAGAATATGTATTCGAATTTATAAAGAAAAAGAATTAGAATTAGAATTTAAAACAAACTTGAATATTCCTAAACATAATAAAGTAAATAGGTTTTCGAATTTATAAAGAAGAAGAATATTAAAGTAGAATAGGTTTTCGAATTTATATAAAAGAAGAATTAGAATTGATAAAGAAAACATACTGAAATTTAGCTTTCAAATTTGTAGAGGAAAATAATTCAAAATTATAAAGGAAACGTTAATATCGTGAACCTATATAAATAACGAAGGGAAATGCATATACGGTCAAAATCTTGAAACTAATGATTACTCANNGTTTATATCTCCCTGTGCATACATTTGATAAGTTATGTTTTTCATCTTGCAAATAGATATCAATATTTATTTAACTTCCACCCAGGCGAGATAGTTCTAGAAAATATTATAATATATTGGTCGCTTTCCTGCGTGGTATTGTAAGTTTAAAGAAGGTAAATCTTATTTTCATTACTATCAATTTTTATTTGTGATTTACTTATTACGGGTTGATACTATTGATTTTAGTTAAATATTGATTGTTTCTTGATTATTTGACTATTTGGAAGGATATTATTCTCGGTCAGCTAGCTTATATGGATTCAATATTAACTTTTTTTCGGGTCATTCCGATACGCCGAAACCTCTTGTATGTTTGT
>PHNY01207868.1:0-12901 GCA_003724115.2 Anethum foeniculum | reverse complement strand
GAAACCAATAATTGGTTGTTTATTAATAATTATAATATTATTAATTTATTTTAATAAAATAGAATTTTCCATAACATGTTGTGAAAAGTAGAAGGTTGGTTAGAAAAAGTAAAAAAAATAACGTGTTTTAGTTGAAAAAAGGTAATCGGTAAGTTATTAATAATTATATTATTATGATTCTAATTAATTAAATAGACTTGACCGTGATATTTTTGGAAATGGGAGATATTTTAGTTGCCCGTAATACGGAAAAAGGTAATTGGTTAGTTATTAAAAATTATATTATTATTATCATTATTCTTCTTTATCAAATAGACTTTCCCGTGATATTTTTGGAAAATAGAGATATTTTTAGTTGCACGTGATATTTTTGAAAAATGTGATATTTTTAGTTGCCCATGATATTTTTCAAAAAGAAGATGTTTTAGCTGGAAAAAATATAAAATATAATATGTTTTAGTTGAAAATGGTAATTGGTGTTGTAGTTGAAAAAGTTAATTGATTAGTTATTAATTATGATAATATTATTAATAAAAGATCGAAAATCGAAAATTATTGAACCTAAATTTCCAATGTTCCGTCAAGTTAATAGCTTATAACCCGTATGATGTAAAGATTTTTTTTAATATTACATTATTTTTTAATTTAATTTAAAAATTTTAAAACATCAAAATTTATTAGTTCAATTTTTTAAATGACATGATTTGATAATTATATATTAACATGTATATGTTCGTGATATTTTTAGACATAAAGGTAATTTAGTTAGAAAATTTTAAAAAATATTGTGTTTGGGGTGAAAAAGGTAAGTGGTTAATTATTAATAACTATAATATTATTGTTTTAATTTATTAATTAGAATTGTCTGTGTTATTTCCAGAAAAAGAGTAAGTTTTGTTATTTAAAATAGATAAGGTAATATGTTTTAGTAGAAAAAAGTAATTGATTAGTTATTAGTAATTTTAATATTTTATTAAATAGAATTACCAGTGATATTTTTGAAAATAGAGGTGTTTTAGTTGGGAAAAAAAAGATAACACGTTTTATTTAAAAAAGGTAACTCGTTTATATAGTAATTAAGTAAGGATAATTAATTAAAAGAATGAAATTATTAAGTAAGGGTAATTAAGTAATTTCAGCAAGTACCGTACTGACCGACCGACTACCAAACTTTTAATGTTTCGTCTATTATAATATAGAATAGATAGAATAGATAAATAGATAAGTATAGACAGATAATATTTTATTTTATTTTATTAAATTGAATTGCCCGTTATATTTTTGGAAAAAAATTATTTTAATTAAGAAAAATAAAAAAAGTAACATATTTTAGTTGAAAAAGATAATCGGTTTATATACACTAATTATGATTAAAAGATGAGTTATAGTAATTATAACATTTTATTTTATTAAATATAATTGCCAATGATATTTTTGGAAAAAGAGATATTTTAGTTGGGAAAAATAAAAATGGTAACATGTTTTAGTTGAAATGGGTAATTGATTTGTATGGAAATTAGTGAGGGTAATTTAGTAAATATAGCAAGTACCAAGTATCTGGCTGCCAAAACTTAGGTAACATATTTTAGTTGAAAAAGGTAATCGGTTTATATACACTAATTATGATTAAAATAGGAGTAATTAGTAATTATAACATTTTATTTTATTATATATAATTGCCTATGATATTTTTGGAAAAAAAGATATTTTAGTTGGGAAAAATAAAAATGGTATAGTTGAAATGGGTAATTGATTTGTATGACAATTAGTGAATAGAACAAATATCAAGTACCTAGTATCAGACTACCAAAACTTTCAATGTTTCGTATTTAAAATAATAGTATAGATTTGTATTATTCAATTTTTCTTGTAAATGTAAATTTTATTTGTTATTTTTTTACTTGAAATTGAAATTATTGTAATAAAATATTAAAAACTAATTTTAATTGACGTACTATAATAATGTATTTGTATTGACTTAAAGTTTTATTACGAAGACTTCTCAGCATCGCCTCCGGCGATACCTCGACTTTGAATTAAACACCTTTCAACTAAACATTTATTTTGTACAATGATTACGGATATTATAAATTTAAAATATTTTATATTCATTTTCAGTATAACAATTTCATGAAAGAAAAAACACCACAAAATATTAATTTTGTGTTAACACATACATTTGATATTAGTCATAAAATCGAGAGAAATATTAAAGAAATTGAGTTTTTTACAAAATAATGATAGATGATAGGTAAGTTATCCTTTTTTTCCCTTGAGAAGTGTACATTTTTTTTGTCTAAAAATTATAAATATTAAAGTTATAATATTTGTACAATTACTACCTTTACTCTAACTTTTTAATTTATACTTTTACTCGTTTGTATTAGTTTGTTTAAATGTACTTATTTTCTGCTGTGAAGACTTCATTTTCAACGTCTATAAATTTTAATAAGGGTTTTTATCAATAGGTATAAGTGGCTTGTAATTACAGTCCTCCTCTATTTCTTAACTCACTCAATCGCCCAACTCAAATTATTACATCTTCTCTGAGAAGCAGTTTCAGTTGAATTCGTACATTCATTTCAACTAAAAAGGGTTTCACAATTTGAGGTTTATTCTTTTGTCTTTCATTGTTAATGTATAAGCCTTTGATGATATACATGTTCATAAGTTTTTCATCTTCCTTAATTGCACAGTTGTTGGTTACACGGACATAGCTTCCGAAGAGGATAAGATTAGTTTTATATGTCGCAACTCTAGGTGTTCATACGAAGAAGGACAATAGGTAAAACTAACTTCTTTTGCAATGTTCAATTTTGTTTGTCGCTTTTGTTAGAAAATTAAAGTTTTAAATAATATGTTCTTAACATATTTGAATGATAGTTTATGTAAATATTTGTTTTTGATGTCTACATCAATTGTGTTTTGTAGAAGTTACCCCTTTCTTTTTTTTTGTCCAATATGGATCACATTAACCGGAGAAAGTTTTTTTTATTGATGGTTTGGGCAAATATCCAAAGATAGAAAGTATATTAATGGTTTGGATGAAATGATGGCTTTTAATCACATCAAGCCATATCATATTGTAATCTTAGACTATAGGACTGAAGACAACTTTAAAGTTTAGATCTTCAATCCGTATTGTGTGGAAATAGATTATGCTTTTAATCACAATATCTAATGAAGTTATTCCTAGGATTTTGTGCTGCATACAGACCATGAGTATTTTAATGATTTAAAGAGTGCCAAATTATTTCAGTGTTACCGCTATAATGCATATTACAACTTTGTTGGATTAAGGCCAATCATTTTGGTGAAGGATCTTACCATAATTTATAGTCATTAATTCAATATATTTGCTATTATATTGATAACTGTCTAAGTAGATTAATATTTAATGTAGGTGATTTTGGCAGAAACAATGACTCTGTTCAGTACATTGAGTTTTGTTTTAACAAATTGAAATGGGCTATTAATGTGAAGTTGGTGAATGGTGAGGCATGTTTTGATAAAGGTTGGATTCGATTTCTTGAACATTTTCGTATTGGTGGTATTCTGTAAGAAGTTGTCTTAGAACTCATTAAGAGTAGTTATGTTCTCATAGAGCATGTCTGCCGTTTCTGCTTCTCTTCTAGGTATTCAGACTAATTCATACACTGTAGTTGCATAGCTTACTAAACTTACATTCTAAGATACTCTCAGAATCATTAAACAATATTAGAGATAAGAGACCTTATTCTCTAATCTTGCATTCTGTTATTAAAAATAGATAGTTTACTTGTATTATGCACAATTGCACATTAAATGGTGGATCAAGTTGCAGACCAAAATTTTCTTATATTGATAAAGAGAACTACAATAGAAAATGGAGAGCTGGTACTATCAATACACTTTCATAGTTATGTTTCCGCTTCCATTATGTTACATTATATTATATTAATGATTTCTCCTTCTGTGTTTGTATTGATTTATCAAGTATTAGCGGCGGTTTAATTGGACATTTTCTTACTATTTGTCTATAGAAAGTCCTTATTTATTTGACTTAGTTATTCCCAAGCTTTATATTGTTCTCTATTATGACATATGAAGATGATGAATAGGATGAGCAGATGAACTCCTCTTCAACTACTATAGCAAATATAAGTCCTGAGATACTCTCTAAATTTCTATACATTAACAAAGTTGTTAATTTCACAGGTTGGCGTTAAATGTTTTGAATATTGCAGTACTTTGCTTCAAATTTATTACCTGTTTATCAAAGCTAGTGCTTGTGGACTATTGTCACACTGCCTTATGGTGCCATACAGTGGACTGTGAAAGTAGTTTTATCTCCTTCAAATTCTATACCAAAGCTGGTACCAGAATATTAGTTTTAGGTTTGCTATTGGCTGAGATAAGTTTTGTTGGTGATAATCTATTTGTTGTAGGAGATGAACTTTCTTTCACTTTTGTTGAAGTAGTTTTAGTTACTTGCTTAGTTATTTGTTGTTTTAATGATGACAACTAGATGTCCTTTGGACTAAGTTATTAATATTTGGATTAGTAGATGAATTATTTTTGGTACCTTGTAATTGATCTTTTGACTCCTCTTAAGAAGTGCATCGATTTTCTTCTTTACTTATAAACCGTTCTTTACTATTTGGATTAGTAGATAAAATATTTTTGGTACCTTGTAGTATATGTTTTGGTTTGTCATGCTACATTTTGAACTTTACTCATATGAACTGACTTTTGATTATGTTCATGATCAATATATTCAAAATTAATAAGAATTTAACTTTAAATTAGCTATAAATTAAATAGCTAAATTTAATTTGAATGGGCTACAACAGTAAATTTGATTCTTAAGAACGCCTAGTATTCCTATTATCTTAATTTGGATCAAACAAATATAGTCATAATCCCCCTTCAACCATTTTTTTAATATGTTTAGTATTTGAAATAAAATTTAAGTCATTAGTTTGTATTGAAAAAAAATGTATAAAATAATTTACTACCAAGTATAAATATTGCAGTGAAATATATATTAAACCTGAATACATAACCTCTAACCTCTAATATTGTAGCTTAATTAGAGTAATAGACTAAATATTAATTAGCATATACAAAATTTGTTATATTCTATCTAATTTTCGTAACTTCTGCTCATCTAATTTTCATGTTTTCCACCCATTTTAATCAATGACCTAAATTACTTTAACAACAAATCTAAGCATAAATTCTGAGAAATGAAAAATTGAGAAGCATATTTATAAATCATCACCGATAAACCATCCAAAATCACAGATTAACCATCCAAAATCACTGATTAACCAAACTGTTCCACCAACACATACAAAATCAATAGTTCACATAGACATACAAAACTTAAGCATCAAAACTCACTGTTCACATAATTTAAAGTTAAACCTAATAAACCAAACTTAAACTTAATAAAACATAAAAAACTTTAATAGACATTAATTTGAAGAAGTTTAGCAGCTCGGCTTACTGCTGTTGTCCCATGTTTTCCTGATCGACACCTTCCATAAGCCAAAGTCCCTCATCGTCGGAGTCTTCATCTACCATGTTCAGGTTGACCACTTCATTCTGATTGAGCAATTCATGATAATCTTCCTCTTCTATCTCCTGAAATCTTGTATCAGTTGCACCGAGCCCCATATCGAACTTTCACAGCTCATCAACCCTTCCAAATAACAGCCTAAAAACCACCAGCCTTGATCTGTTTCTGGCCCCATTAGCCGCTAAGTACCTGGCAAGACGTTTTCTACTTGGATCAATAACTTTGACATTCAGCTTAAGCTTTGGGTCTTTCTTCCTCTGGTTAAGTTGTTGGATGAGACTTGAATGGTTGTCATCAATAAACCAGTTTGAGCCCAGCCATGCACGAACCGCTTCGTCATTGTCCGACTCAAACTCAATATTGTATTTTTTCTCATAATAGTCTGATCGTATCCTGGCAAATAATGCCCAAAGCTCAAAACCCCTCACCGTAAGATTACGAATGCTTCCAGAAACCATCTTCAAAAGCTTCCCTTCATCATTACGGATAGAAATTCCAATTCCTGAATCGTTACCGTTTGGTAAAGGCTAATGAAGAGACAATGCATGCAGATTAATCTTTACAAACCCTTGTTTGGGATAGTCCATGGTTTTTTTCATGATGTTTAGATGAGTAGTGTAAAATGGGTTGTGTAAAGTAAGGGACAAGTCTAAAAAGATGCCCTGGTTATATAGATTGTAGCTTGTTCAGACACCAACAATAATTATGACTGTGTTGCATTTCCCCGAGAACAGCTATGGTGCATGCATAAGTAACCCAACACTCTTTCACTGTAAAATAATTTGATAACTCTCTGTATTCTCTATTTTTAATTAAAATAATGTAGCAAATAGGTCTTTGTAATATATACAAATATGAAATATGATGCTGCAAGTATATGGGCAAGCCCATTGGATTCCCAAATTTGAAAAGCTTACTCTTCATATTCCCTTTAAGGTTTTGTGTACTACAATACACGTAAAATTATAAAAATAATATTTAAATAATAAAAATAATATTTAAAATTATTTAAATATTTAAAATAGGGAATATATTACAGCTACGTTACCTTGAAAATAATCATAATTGTAGTTACATTTTTTAAAAAGAACTTACATACATACGAACCCATTTACTAAATTTGAATACACTACGGACACTCTACAAATCTTATTAAACACATTAGTCCAATATTATAACCTATTAGTGTGCATAATCTAGGTTCACTACAGAATTAAAATTTGACATTGAAACTATGGACCGTTTTAGAGTATTAGTCTAAAATTATTGGATCATTAAAATAAATGGTGTTTGTTAATCCTACTAAATAGGCTAGGCCATTTTCTTACCCAATGTCTAAACACATGAATATGTTTAGTACTATTATTCATAACTATAATTATAAAAAATAATTATTAGAATATTGTAATTATTTTATTTGACCAAATTGCTAAAAGCACTTAAAATAGTAGTCAAACATTAGAAATATTAAATACTTCGCTTTATTATTTTGATCGAAACCATGATCAAATTGATCAATTTGGACTACATGTCAACCGTGACCAAATCGCTTTATAGTATTATTATTTACAAATTCTCATAAATTTAATTTTAAGAAAATTTATTTATATTGTATATATACATATTATATTATGATGTCATAGTGGGCCAAATCTATATTCATTGTGGACCACAAATCTAAGGTTGAACTATGAACAATTTTAGAGTATTGCTCCCAAATTATTGGATCCTGTAAAGAAATAGTTCTTTGTTACTCCTACTAAATGGGCTTGGCCATTTTTAAACCAAATATAAAAGAGGCACCATATCTAAAGTTCTTCAACTTAAATTGATTCCATTTCATGTATTTTTGGTAAATCAAACAATTTCGGGTCTTTAAAAAATTTCACATGATCTACATATTCATACAAATTCCATATTGTGTACCAATATTATACATGACTATAAAATAATTGTTTAACATTGAACTATAGATTATTTTAGGCCAACTTTGTTAAACTATAAATTGTTTTATAGTATAGGTCCAAAAGTGGACAGGAACTATTGATTTTTCCATTTTACCATAAAAAATAAAGTAATTTTTTTGGTAAATATGAATAAAAAGTTGTACTTTAATATGATATTTTAAATTACTATTCAGATTAGTTCTTATAAAGAAATAGTAAAAATACAAATATGATATTTTTAGAATATTTTACAATATAAACTTAATTAAACATACTTCTTAGAACATTAAATTAAAATATTAAATACTTCACTTTATAATTTGGACCGAAAACATGACCAAATTTATCAACTTAGAATACAGGACAACAAATATTTAAAAAATTTAAAAATATGATTTTTTTATTAATATTATTATTGTACTTACAAAATTTAAAAAAATTTCATTAATAATCAAATTGAATCCTAGCAAGTAGGAGCACAAGCACAAGTACCAAAATGTATAAATTTTTAAAAAATGTACATAGAGTAAATAGAACACATGGCTAATTATGATTTGTGGGAATGGGCTTATCATTTTATTAAAATTAGTACTAATTAAATCTTGTCACTTATCGTTATCGTATTTCGGGACATCTATCATTTCTCATGAAATTATGCTCTCCTATATGTTTGGCCCGCTGGACTTAATAATATTGTAAAGTTTTTCTTTAATTTACATTCTATGGTATCATTTTAAATTTGTAATTTGTAACTAAATCTATATTATAAAAATCTCTAAAATTTATCTTTTATAATATTATTTTATTGCATTCCCAAAGAGATCCATATATAACATAAAAGTGGTAATGAAACCAGTGAACCTAATACATAGACCTACACCATTGGTCACATCCGCAAGATTCTATATTTCAAAAGTTACAATGAGATAGATACAAACACCTAAGTAAAAACTAAAAGAAACAGGACACACTAATCTAATGCTGAAGAGTGCTTTATGAGGCTGCTGGATCATCTGCTTCATCATCTATAATCTTCAAGCATGTGGACCTCCTCTATTTCATTTTTTTACATATCACCTAAAGACACAAACTAAAATCTTCTTGGCTAACTGAAAATTTATAATAAGATAAAAATTTGTGCACAACTAACTTCACAGGTAAATAGCCTTATGTAACATTTCTATTCTAAGAGTTAGCAAATTTACATAAACTTCTCCTGCTTGTATGTTCAGAAAGTTACTCTTTCCAGATAAGATGAACATCAACTGTAAGATAGAGAAAAGAAATATTCTTCTGCATTTTTGTTGGCAAGCCTACATGAAATACTGTTTACAAAATTATTCAAGGGATTCGAAATACGTTGTTTACAAAATTATTCCAGGAATTCCTCATCAGGAAGAGATTAGTGCTAAGAACATTTCTTGCATGAACACAATCCGTAAAAATACGCCGAACATTTAAACTTTTTCTGAGACACAAAGAACTGCAAGATGGTATTCTTCCTATATTATAATCAAAGTAAGACAACTTTTTTTTTCTAGGACCAATACAAACTACATGACATAAGAACCTCTAAGACAATCAGAATACAAACATGAATCTCCAAAAACTTCATTCTTTCATTCTTTTTTCTTGGACAATAATCCAAAAATCTTTAACACACCACCATCTAAATTAAGGGTCAGGATATAATCTCCTTGTTATAAAAAGTAAACAATATACTGACCGTTAAAGTTCCAACCACATGTTTAACATTAACAATTTTTCTCACATAGCCTCCTACATACCGCCTAGGTCTAATGCTTGGAAGAATAGTTTTCCTCTTTATTCGGCACACATCAGATCTCTAGGACTACAACAGTCGAGAACTTCAAATTAGTCAAGTAAGCATAAATAATCTTGCAGAAATAATTAATTTTCATCGGTACAACGGGAAAAATTATTTATTATACAATGTGGCACCACTGTAGAAGGGATAAATAAGAAAAAACTAAGAAACTTACATTTAATAGATCTAGGTCATTCTCATCCAATGACGGAAAAATGTGCTACAAACTAATTAAAAGTCAGCATAATCCTAATTCATGTAACTTGCATATTTCTTATCTTTACTGAACAATGACCCAATAGAAAACAAAACAATACCTCAAAGACATGTCAAACATAATATAGAATAAACGAATAAAATTATATTTCATTTCGTAATCCATAAGAATGTCAATCAGAAACAATTAAAATTAATGTCATTAGCGCTATAAAAGTTTGAAAATGTCCGAGAACAAAAAAATAATTAGAAATGATGATATTGAAAATTTCACACAAAAATCAAACTTGTAGAAAGAAATAAACAAACATTCATATTCAAATCATATATAAACACATCTCATCACAATACTTATCCCAAAATTCTCACACAAGTTTAATCAAACAATTGCACTACGGTAAATCACAGTAAACGACATCATCGCATTGGTCATATAAAGAAATTAACAAATTAAAGAGTGGATTATATGAACTAACCACTTTAGTTTATCGGACAATGAAAATCGTACTTGAAATCACATAAAATAATCTTATAAACAACCTGCATCAGAAGAAAAAATGAGAACAAACTTTAAGAACACAAAAATATAATACGAAAGCGTCAAACATATATATAGTCAATATCAAACAGAACATAAGATTGAGTGTTGGTTAAATCTATCATGCAATAACATATCAACATATCAAAACCAGATGTCAAATGCAGGAGAATTTCAGAGTACTATAGAATAATCATCTGAAAAGTCTCTCAGAACTTTCATCAAATAGTTACAATACGTTAATCACACGTATAATTAGTTACATACGTTCTTAAATTATCTATCCACTTTAAAATTATAAACATGTCTCATTAGAAAATTTATCTCATTCTCACAAAACTTCAATCAAACAGTTGTACTACATCAAACACAATCATCATATAGTCATATAATACAGAAAACTTGGAAAAGCACAAAGATCTGGTTGTGAAATATTAAAAACCTTACACTACGCCATAGATTACATACTGCAACACATAATCTTAGGGTTGCAAAGAAAAACATTACGATAGCTAAAAAATTATGTCTACTGCAACCCTGTTTTTTTGATGTTGCGGTATGGTAAACATGTGTTTCCATAGTATACTATAAAAGATGAATTATACTTTTATAATTCAACTAAATTGTTATTTACACAAAATTGATTTATATTTGATATATATAATATATAATATTTTAAATTTAATAACATGTTAATAAATAAATAATTTTGCTAAAATATCAAAAATGACAATTGTTTTATGCAATTTATAAAAAAATGGGTATAATCTTGTAATATTAATATTTTTAAATTCTAAAATTAAAAATTGATTAGTGAAATTATTTAGAATAAAATTATGAATTAATTTACTCTTCATAATTAAAATTATAAAATCAAGTTTATTAAAAGAAAAAAATATATGCGTACAGATTTAATTTGGGGGCGGGGGTTGAAAATTGGGAAGCGGCAAATTTGGCGCGTGGTTTTCATAAAGGGGGAAAAAAGAAGGCTAAGTCTCTCAAATACACTCAAACAGGTCAAACACTCTCAAACCTTAAACACAGCTCAAACGAGTCTCAAACACAGCTCTCGAGTCTCTCTCAAACCTCTCTCAAATTTCTGTCAAATTTCTGTCAATTTTGGAGCTTGGTTTCAATTCGGGGGTTTTCACAAGTCGATCTTAATCTTGGAGCTTTCAATCGGGTCGGGGGTTTTCAATTTAGGGGTTTCAGTCGAGTTGAATAATGACTCATCTCTCTCTCTCATCAGGTATTGAGCTCATCTCTCTCTCTCTCTCCCTCTCTCTGCCCCCCGTTCTCTCTCCCTCCTTCTCTCACAGTTTGTGGCGTATTTGTTCTTGAATATGTGTATTTGTTCTTGAATTTATATGCATGCTTGAGGTTCTGTATATGTATATGCATGCTTGAATGTATGTATTGTTTGTTCTGTATATGTTGATATATGTTATTAAATTCATATATGTGAATACTTATGTATTTATATATGTGAATCATTATGTGTGTATCAGTATGTGCTTGAGGATATGGATATCTATTTTCCAGATTTTATAATGACTAATATTTTGAAAAGATTTTTTTTGAAAAGATTTGTATCAGTATATGTATGACTAAGTATTTGACTGAATGTAAATAAATATCTGGAAAATATTTATTATTATGCATTGGAATGAGTATCTTTAGTTTGATATATATATGTATGTAAATCATGGCGAAATAGTTTAGAGTTTGTCATGCTGTTGGTCTTTGGATGTTTATGATTGTGGTAAAAATTGTTTAAATGTATATGATTCCCTTTTGTCGTTATTATAAGTTAAAATTTGTTTTGTGAGGCCAAGTTTATGTACTAAGCTATAGTCCAACTGAGTAGACACTATTTGAGACCAACTTTCTAAATTATTTCATATCGACTTAGTTTACTTTTTATTAATTAAACTAGGTTAGGTCCTTGCATCAAATTCTGTATCTCTCGGATATTAGTTATCTTTTAATTTCATTATTCTCATGGTAAATATTGTAGTGATGCAAGGCTTGATTGAACTTCTAAAGTTCAGCGAACGATATATTAGAGGGATAAGGGCTTTTTTGCAGAATGCATTTTCTAGATACGTTGTAGGTGATGAACTGACTTGTCCGTGTAAAAGATGTGATAATCGCAAGTGGCATCGTGAGGATGTGATTTACGATCATCTTACCTACAATGATCCATCATCATTGTTAGTGAACTAGATTTGTGAGGTTGCTGCCTTACATTCTGAAAAAAGTAGTGCAAGTAGGGAGTTTGATGGGGACGTAGGTTTCAGAGATATTTTAGGGGATATTTGTTGGGTTTCGAGGCATAAAACGCAGCGAAACCAGTAATAAAAAACAGAAAAAACTCGAAACCCTAACACAGGATCCATGCGAAATCAAGATTTAATTGGTAGATCAAATGCGTTGACCTTCTGAAGATTTATGAATTGGTTGACAGATGGAGGTCCTAGCTTTATCAATCACCACGTATCCCGTCTTGTGCGATCTACGCCTTAGAGGTATCCACACGAACGCTTGATCGATGGAGGAGGTGTACTAGCACTCGAACCAGATCTGCCTCTTCTCTCTCTATCTCTCATGTGGCTGCTAGGGTTTGTGATTTTTATCAAATAAAAACGTAACCCTAATTCTCAGCCATAATGAGGTATTTATAGGAGAAGCATAACCTGATTTCTAACCCTAATCTTAATTAGAGTTATTATTAAATTCGAAATTCTATTTATTGTATAATTAAGTCTCACTTAATTATCCCAACTGAATTTCTATTTAATAATTATAAA
>PHNY01207847.1:4528-31336 GCA_003724115.2 Anethum foeniculum | reverse complement strand
TAACATGTTTTGATTTAAAAAGGTAACTGCATGTGATATTTTTATATAAGTGTATAAAACTTTTTATAAAAATTACTTTTTTCAAAATATGTAAGTAAGGATAATTTGGTAAAATCAGCGTGTACCAAAAATAGGTACTGAAGACCAAACTTTTAATGTTTCGTCTATTAGCTTAAATCACGTGTAATGCACGAATTTTCTTTAATATCAGATATTTTTTTAAATAAAATTGAATTTAAAATTTTAATATCTTTTATTATTATAATAGTGTTATTATTTTATTTTATTAAAATATGATTGCTCATATCATTTTTGGGAAAGAATCAGAAAAAATTAAAAAGATTATATGTTTTAGATGAAAAAGGGTTACTGGTTAGTTATTAATACTTATGCTATTATTATCGTTATTTTACTTAATTAAATAGACTTTCCCGTGATATTTTTGGAAAAGAGAGATATTTTAGTTGCCGTAATATTTTTGGAAATGTGTGATATTTCAGTTGCCCGTGATATAAAAAAAACTAATTGGTAAGTTAATAATAATTATATTATTATTATTCTATTTTATTAAATAGACTTGTCCGTTATATTTATGGAAACATGGGTGTTTTAGTTGAAAAAATTAAAAAAGGTAACGTGTTGTAGTTGAAAAAAGTAATTGATTTATATACATATTTTGATAAATATAAGTTGAAAATAGATATGATTAAGGTAACTCTCCATTCTAGTGGCTCCACTTCCCCGTTTTAATTGGGAAAAAATAAAAAATGTAATATGTTTTAATTGAAAAAGATAATTAGTTTATATACTAAGTATGATTAAAATAGAAATTATTTGTAAGGGCAATTAAGTAAATATAACATGAATAATTAAGTAAGGGTAATTAAGTAATTTCAGCAAGTATTGTACCGACCGACCGACCGACCGACTACCAAACGTTATGAATAATTAAGTAAGGGTAATTAAGTAATTTCAGCAAGTACTGTACTGACCGACCGACCGACTACCAAACTTTCAATGTTTCGTCTATTATAATATAGTATTTATATATATATATATATATATATATATATATAATATAATTATTAAACTATAAATACATATACAACATATACACCTACAACTTATACACCTAGGTTAAGGCGGGAGAGCAGAGTAAAATATACACTAGGGTTGAGGGGAGAGAGCAGCAGAATTAAATTTTAGAGAAAAATGACGTGGATTTGATATAAATGATGGCTTCTCATTCAATAGGTGTTGATTTCTAGTTATCTAAATATATGCCTAACAGGTGTCTGCGTTGGAGTAGTGTTTTTTTTATAGATATTATGTATATTATTGAACTTCTTCTTGCCACCTAGATAATATAGCTAACAGGTATACCCGGTTGGAGATGCTCTAAGTTCTCAAATTTTAGGAGCCAATATTTCTTCCTCATACTTAGATTCTCTCTCCTCTCCTTACTTTGATTTTTTATTAATATATATGTGTGTGTTTGAGATGTTCTTGAGTTTTGCCACAACCAAACTTAATAAGAAAATCATATAACAAAGCCTTATAAGAAAATCATAAAACAGAAGCCTTATATTCGCAGAAGCAGTAGTAGTGTTATAAATAACAGGGCATAAAAGCAGTAGTAGTGTTCAATTATAAATAACAGGATATTTATGCAAGTTTAGAAAATAGATTAAAAAATAGTTGAAGATGAATTTGAGGAGCGCTGTTGAAGTGAGAAGATAAATTTGTATCTTAGATGACTAGGAGTTCATTGTATCTTAGATGACTAGGAGTTTATTTAATAATAAATTTTTTGAGGATAGTAGTAAGGAACTCTTGGAGTTGCTCCAAGTACAATTTTTTTTTTAGCAAAAGTATGTTTTTGTATTTAAAGAACTTAAGATTCCATTTATTTATATTACTTTTAAAGATAATTGTATAGGTATATTCCTCTTTTTTTAGTTTCCACCAAGCAACTTCTCATTTTTCTACCTGTAATTATTCTTTTCAGTTTTGACAAAATCATCGCTTATCTCTTGTCATCTTCATATTAAATTGTTAAATTTGATTCTCATTAAAAAATATGAACATATAAATTATATTAAAAAATTATTCAGATATTTGTTTCAACAAAAAAGTATAATGAGTATAATGACTTCAAGAAAGTAACGGAAGAATTCAATTTTCATTATATACGACTTGAGTATAATGACTTTAACAAAATATAAAATTACCTTCATATATCTGTACAAGATATATGAATAGATACAAAAATTAAAAAGTCAATTCAACCGATCATCCCTGTAAATAACGAAGATAATAAAGAAAAATTTGAAAAATTGACCTTTCACTCCGACTGCCATGAAGAAAACAGCCCAAGGCCAGTGTTCTTGTCTCTTACGTACTCAACAATCTCATGTTTCCAGAAGCCCCATGCTAACTCGATCACCGTCCTCACTTGTCCTCACAACCTCCGAAAAATAATTGGGTACAACCATTATTCGTAACCTCCCTTGTGTTCTCACACTCTCCAAACTGAACCCACGCCTACCGTTTCTGTTCAAACTTGTCAAAAGTGGCGGGAATATCCTCACTCTTTTATCCGCCTTCTTCATCATTGATTTCTCCGTCGCTGCCTCTTCGATAATATTGACTCCGCTTTCGATATCGATATTCTCAATGTTATGATCATTGAAAACTGAATTTGTAGTAGTTCCGCTGATCACCAAAGTATTGGTTTTCGAAAAATAAAGGTTGTTTCGATGAATGAATTTCGGGAGATTGTGTCCTCCGCTTTGAATAGGATGTGAATCAGTCATAATAAGTGTGTATGAGATAAAATTAATTTAATGACAGAGTTTATATAGAGATAATAAATTCTTTTGGAAGGTTTAAGTCTTGGAACCAAGAAAATTCCTCAAGAATTAATATATATTATGATAACAAGTAATCTCATGAATTACTAATAAATTTTATGGGATATCATGACAAGTTATCTCTTGAAACGTATAAGTTATTGTCTGGATCATATGTTATCTCAATCTAATTTTGGATTATATATTGATACCTTATATGTGCTTAATTTTAATGTGATTTTTATTTTATTATTTTCGAATATAACTTGTAAGTCAATAAGTAGTATCGTTGTTAGATAAATCTCTGGGACGAGACTGGACATGATTCCACGAAGCATTCTGTACTTGTTAGCAATTCAGCATAAGTGCATAGCAGACACAAACCCCACCGTCAAGGTTACAACTTACAAGTTCACAGCATATACTTATGGAAAAAACATCACCACAACATAACATAACAACACAAGTGATTGTCTAGACACATTGGATATCCAACATGTAGTCGCATTTCTTTTATACTAAGGACTTCTATAAGGTAGGAGGGATCCAGATGTATCCATGTGTTCGAACATAACCGGCCTTTTCAACTAACTTGTCCGCCTCCTCCGGCCCTCTGCTGCCCCGCTTGTATGGAATTGATTTGAACTCGCCCTTATCTATTCTGTGCAGAAGAGGTGTAAAGATCTCCCAGGCAGCCTGATGTATTATAAAAAAGAATTATGTCCAAGTGCACCAAATGTTTTATAAGTAGATCAAAAGATTCAGTTGTGTACCTTCAGTTCATCTCTCCGAACAAAATGCTGTTGATCACCCCTAATCCTGTAGGAAGAACACATAAATATATCTTTAACTTGGCACACATAAATAGATTTTATGGTTTCATTATGCAGTAATCCTGCTTTTTCTGCTGGGTTACTGATATTGGTGATTGTGCAAATATCAATTTGCAGAATTGTTTTGGTAGTCCAACTTTTGTGTTGATTAAGAATATATGTGTTAGTGATGTGCTATATATGCCACATCAATTTTTTTGAAAAAAGCTAGGGAAGTAGATATAAAATGTGGAGGTATCTGCAAGTTAGTTAAATTTGAAATAAGTTGTAAATTTAGAACTATGCATCGGAGACATGGTACTATTTTAGCACCAAAAAGTAAGACATGGTGCTATTTTAGCACCACCATTGGCTTGGCTTTGCTCTTAATAAGAGAGAAAGAAAGCATGTAGGAATGCCGTGTTACTATTTAATAAAGAAATGGAAACATACGTATCGAGAATCAGACGTTCATAAGCCTCTGGGATGGTGATGTTCTGATAACGTTGCGCGTATGACAAATCCATTTCACTCTGAACAGTTGACATCTTAAGCCCAGGCTGCTTGACCTACAGTAAGGGGAAAAAAAATATCAGCAAATCAATATTGTATCCCCTAAACACAGCTTACACAGTTATGCTACGATACAGCTTTACCTATAATTCGGTTTATGAATTGAAGTAGTTTATTAGAAACTAGCACATATTCAGATAGTTTGGTTATATATTTGTCCCAATACTGTAAAATCACAAAGAAAAAGTCTACGGTAAAAAGTGAGTAAAGTAGTAATATAATTGTGAAGCAATTTTATAGCTAAACAGCTTTAAATGACCAACACTATTCCAAACTCCATAAAAATATGTATTTAATAAAATAAATAAATTCAGAAACTAGTTTCTCTAAAATTCTTAAAACATGTAAACAAAGGGCAGTCACATACCGTGAGCTTCATGTACATGGCCTCTGAAGGTTGTAGGCGTATAACAAACTCATTTCTTCCTTGCTTATTACCTGCACAGTAAGGTAGTTGACTTTAGAGTTCAGAACTTTCTATTTGAAACAACCAACTCATTAGACAGAACTATTGATATTACAAAGGATGCACCTAGCAAAATTCGAGCTGTTTTTGCAGTTGTTGTGTCCTAGAGTTGAAATATTGAAGAACATGTCTACAAATAAGACTAACCTTTGGTATCGTCTTTGTCTAAACTTTAATTTGAAATTATGATAAATTCTTACAGTAAGCACTTAAGCACAAGGTCAAGTTAATTCTTTAACTAGGGTGGTGAAAATAGTAATTTATCCAATATGTAACATGCACTTTCAATAATTCTAGATTCTCGGAGTTCATGATATGATTTACAAAACATGGCCAAATAAAGCAAATAAGATTCATTAAAAACAAAATAAAATGGTTGGGGGTAATAGTTCTATTCCTCCGCCTATCTTGTCATTGGCAAAATAGAATTCAAAAGGAAAAAAAAAAAACCTAAAAAATGCTGGCTGTTGCTCTTAAGTTTCACCTAGAAAAACGTATAAGATGATGTGGATTTTTGAAAAATTTACTAATTACAAGCAACTCAGATGCCATACCTTTAAAAATGTCACCAGGAACATCCTTGAACTGAACTCTTATTTCTGCCTTTCTCGAGTTCAGTGCTTTTCCAGCCTTTAGAATGAAGGGAACACCTGAAGAAATAATAAAAAATAAATTAGTGTTCACAACTCACAAGAACACTTGAGGCTATAATAAGGTACTATATAATATGTTAAGCTAATAAATTAATGATGCAGAAACAAATCACCAATCTGGTTACCACAGCCACTTAAATTACTCTGTTTCTTCTTAACTCATTTTTTTAATTAGTGTAACTTACACGTTTGTTTCAGTTTAGTTGAAGAAGCTTCTATCCATCCTTGCACTAGTCATGTAATATACCCCACTTATACATGAAAATGTACATTGCTTTAAGTTGTATGTTGATTTCCTTTAGAATGTTTTTAGACTTCTTAAACCAGACACTAGTTTTGGTTCAGAAATGGTGATCGATCCTTTCTCACTTTTCAGTACAAGAGTGTACGAAAGGATTTTCCAGGACTGTTTTAAGAGATTATTCTAGCAAAATCAACAAGTAAACTAAATGAAACTTTACCCTTGGAAAATATATATGAAGATTTAACATACCTTCCCATCTTTCATTGTGTATCCTCAGAACCATAGTTGCAAATGTGGGAGTGTATGAGCCAGCAGGAACTGTCGGGTCTTCTTTATAACCCTCATATTGCCCGAGTACAATCTCCTCATCTTTGATTGGGACAACACATTGAAGAACCTGAAGTTCATAATACATGTCACGTGAAAGTTGAAAATGGTAAAAAAGAAAAAGAAAATGTGATAAATTCGACCAGTGTAAAAAATTTGGACACCTTGACAAACCAAAGCAATGATATGTTGGTACATTTTGCTTGTATGATTTGATATACTCATGAATGACAATTTATTTATATTATTTTACATGTCATCTGGTTTGGAATTGGCCAAAACAAGGGGAACTTGCAGGGTACTTCATAATTTTTATTCACTTTTTTTCATTTTCAGAAACCACATACTGTCTGCTGTTAGAATGCAGATGAACCTAGTCAAAGACATCATACATTACTGAATAAGAATTTTTCAGAAAAAGATACTAAAGCACTCAAACACACCTTCACTTTCTCGTCTCGAACGTGCTCAGGTTTGAGTGAGACAGGCTTCTCCATAGCGACAAGGCACAGAACCTACAGTGCATGAAGATCTATATTAGAGATGCAATTCATTATGGGAACTCAAAAGAAAAAAGAGAAAGAAAAGATTTTGCAACTATGTTTCAGAAGGTCCAGGTATTATTTTTTCAACTGCAGACTAAAATCAAAAGGGAAGTGCATGCAAAATGTTCTATAACTCTACAAGCAGAGACGGCATATTAAAATGGTTTATATTTTATATAATTTACTCACCTGCAAGAGATGGTTTTGTATAATATCGCGGATAATTCTGCATGGAATAATAAAACAAACAACAAATGACATCAATATATGCATTGCATGTTATGGTGAAGATCATTTAGCAACAGGTAACTGTTCTGAACATACCCATATTGATCAAAATATCCTCCACGCCCGTCAGTCCCGAAATCCTCTCTAAATACAATCTGCAAGTATTAAGGGTGGAAGAAAGAAACAAATTATTTGGAACATTAAGCAAATTGATACTCATTAAATATTATACTCGACAGGGAAGGGGAAAACACAATAAACTACGTCATCTCAGACAAAGAATCTAAAAGATGTATGCAAAATTAGAGTCATGACGTGATGAAGCTCAAGCAACACCGTCTAGAAGATAAATTTCCACCGAAATTTTTCAGAAGATATGTCAACTATTTTTTTGGCAAATACTGATAAATGAAACAAAAGATATGCAGTTAATGTGGTCTTCTATAACGAACTTCAAAACCGTTACCACAAAGCAGGAACAATTCAAATTCTCTGGTATCCTGTAATAACCGTTATAAGAAATTACTACAAAGCGACAAATTACACAACAGGTTGTGAGATTAGCTACCCATGCAGCTGCTTCCACTTGGGAAGAGGAGAAAAAGAATTTGCAACCAACCTGAATATTGTCAATGTTGTCACGATTCCATAGTGGCATGAAGAAGCGATTTGCAAAACGAAGTACCAACTGCAAAACAAACATCCAAATGCAATAAGGATAAAGAAAACACAACACCTAAGACGCCAAGTGGTGAAAAAATGTCAACGCTAATTACCAAGTTCTGCACCAATTCCTTTCCCAAATAATGATCAATCCGGTAAATTTGTGGCTCTTTAAACAATTCCCCTATCTGGTTACTGAGTTGTTCGGCCGATTCCAAATCCCTGCCAAAGGGCTTCTCAACAACAACCCTTGTCCATCCACCAAGATCAGCTGAAATAAGGTCCATCGTGAAATTAGAACTTATTTTACATAACGTAGTACGAATAAATCTTAGGTAGTCCAGTCCTAGTTGGACGGCATATTCCTAAAAAATGCCAAAACATGAAGCACTTTCCATATTAACCTTTAGGAACTTGACATGACTATTTTATAAAAGTCAGAATTAAACCTAACAGTGTCTAGTTTATCATATTACAGATGGATTTCAAATTAAGTTGATGCAATTAGACCGATGAAAGACAATTGTGTCATAAACAACATACATTTATTCATGCAGCACTTTCTGATCATCTTGCAGACGGGAGGATATACTGATGGAGGAAGAGCAAGGTAAAAGAGTCTACGAGATGATCCTTCCTTGCTATTTCTTAATATCTCATGCTCCGCTATCTCCTTATCCAGTAATTGATACCCTTCCTCGGTATCATAAGAGCCGCAAACATATTTGATCTGTGAGATTAATAACTAGTCAATAAATGGCATGAACTGATACAAAAATAGACAATGTAAGTGGTGGTTTAGCAAAAAAATAAACAACTTCTTTACTAACCAATTGCAGAAAGTTCGACAAATCTTCTTCATGTCCCTCTGCAGTATTCTTGTTTGGAACAAGATATCTGCAATTGCCATTTCACAAGTCAGTTAACCCATCGAATTTATTTTATTTGTTACATGGAAAAGTTACTAGACTATCACATGCATACGCTGGGTAAAAATGTTCTAGTGATGTTAAAGTTGTAACTATTTCCGTAGCAGGAGAATAACAAAATTGTCTGATGAAAACTGTGTTTTTAACTTTTTACTGTGCAAGTAGAATTCATTCCTTAGATATACATTTCTTACCCACGAATTCGATCTCTTAACTCTTCATCTGATATTTTTGATCTTGCATAGCCAAAAATATAGACTTCATGTGATTGCAGAAAACCCTGTGCATATCCATCCGAGTTCCATGTCAGTACAAAATATATTAAATGTATGATCTCATTAACTGCACAAAATTCCAAGATTCAAACAGAAGTGATATCATCTTTACCGACTCAACAAATGTAACCCCCACTTTTTAATATACATGAAACTTCAAGGAAGCTTAACCCAAACCTGACGATAGAGATTAAATAAAGCAGGAAATGTCTTTTTCTTGGCCAGATCACCAGAAGCACCGAGAACAATAATCGAAAGACAACCAGTTTCAGGCACATTCTCTTCTTTCAATACAGAATCATTTCTGAGAGGTGCTCTGTTTTCGATAGTCCATGCACCAGATGCCATCTTGAAGCTTGATTTACCTTATAAATTTACGAAATTTACATGAAATTTTACGAAATTTATAATAATTCTATGCATGTCATACATAACACGAATAAGAGGGAAATCTTACAAGAAAAGATCAATACTTGCTTATATATTCAGCAACATCATCATCAAAATATATACCTAGGTAAATGACCAACAAGAAGTAATCAAAAAAGTTCAGTACTCAAAAAGGCAAGTGATTTAAATTATTTCTTAGTTTGAGCTGAGTATTATATAAGCAGTGAACTATAGTATCCAACTGTGATCAAAGGTCTTGCTAACAAAGAAATTAAAAAAAAAATGGACCATCCCATATTAATAATAAACATAAAGATCAAAACTGTGCAAGTGTAACAAGTTTTTGACAAAGAATGTTTTCCATATATAAAAGAGGAAGATATAGCAAACATTAATGAGATGAACATAAAAAGTAAAGAGATCAAACCTTAAATTAAAGTATGAAGAAGAGTTTGAAGGAGAAAGTTTAAGGTGGCAGCAAAAAGAGTTTGAGAAAGAGAGGTGGCAGGAGTACCTTTCATATGATCCTAGTAAGATATGTACCAGTATGTACACATAGAGACAAAGAGAGATGACAGATAAATGTAGTATATTTTTAAAAAATAAAAATAAACTTTTTTTTTAAGGGATAAATGTATATTTTTTATTTATACTAAAATCTTTAATGCAATATGGGAAATCAAGTGTAAATTGTTGTAAAAATAGGTTGACCTGACTAGTTCACAACTGAGTTGAGTGCCTAGCTTTATAAGTAACGTGACCATATACAAATATACAATGCAATGCAATACGCTACTACTTGTAGAATGTGCAACTAAAATGGGGTGACCAGAAATCTTTTGAATCTTCATTCTTTTAGAATACAAAGATCATGATTTAAAATAATAATAATAAAAAAGAATATCCAAGATCATATATGTAAAGATAATTATACACAAAATCCGGTCCTGATATTATTATTCAGTAAGCAAAATATGTGGGATGCATTATCCAATTTCTGGAGGGAAATTAATTAGTGGGGGTCGCAGTATTTATTCATTCATATAGTATTTGAAGTAAATAAACATCCATTGACTTCTCAGATTGCCTGTTGATAGTTATGTTGGTTTAAGCAATTACAGTAATGTTAACTAGGTCTGAATGAAATGAAATCATAGAAAAATTAGAGAGATAATTGGGTACAACTACTGAATGTTGGTTGCAATTTCCGCACATCTTATTTATACTCCAAGGAATTTCTAAGCTGTTCCTGGAGATTTGACTAGCTAAAAATGCTTAATAAGTAAAAGGTTTCCAGGTAATTATATGATTGCATTAATCCTCTTTCAAGTAGAACGAATTCTATCACTGCTTAATTTTGTGTATAATAATGAACGAAAACAATCATATTAAACGTTTAAAGCACGAAAGCCATAAGGTCACAACATACTAGGGTTTCTCATCACATACTTCTCACTTGAATACCTACAATACATTCGAACGGTCCAATGGCGAATTATCGCTGGGTGCCCATTCACACTATAGGTATTGAATTTTTACTTGTATAAAGTTGAGGTATATAATGAACATTGATGCATTTTTAAATTTAAATGAAATAAGTCAGTTTTGGACTGAAAAGTATCACATCTTCAACCATTTTGGTTTTATGGACTTTTTATCAGCGGCCTTTTGCTCTTTAACAGCTGCGGAAGGGATTTCTACTGCTGGTTTTGAACTTTCGGGGGTAGGTTGGACAGGTTCTACCTGTTCAACTATGAGTTCCAATCCTTTTAATGAAATGATCTCCTCTTGAAGGAAGGAACCTGATACATGTACTCCATTATCATCTGAAAAAACAGAGCCGAACATAATAATGGTTAGGATGTTAGCGGGTACATATATGAATAGAAACAATGTAGAACATAAACACAAATAATGGGCGACTTACTAGTGCCATTATAGACTTCTGATATTTTCTTTATCTATTGGAAAGAAAATTCAGAGGCCATCTAGATCCTACATAAAGTTGTAAATATATATGAACAAATTCATGTCTAGAATTACTCAGAGAGTCAAATATCCTTTTACATTCCAATTTAAAACTTCTTAAAACACCACATAATATTCCATATACATAAACAAAAATTATAGAAAGTATATCAGAAAAGCGGGAGAACGCGGGTCTAGGAGTCCTCCATCAACTAAATGTAGTAAGAAATTCCAAAGTTGACAGTGTGCACACAATTATTATGTCTAATGGGGTTAATACTGATCGCAGCTACACACATTACAAAACGAGGCTTAGGTGTGGAGGTTTATTCTTTTACAAGCTGATGTAACTAAAATGATAGATTCAGGATTATAAATGTATTCTTTTCTTATATATGTCAAGTTAATAACATATAGGTGCAATGTTTTTAAAACCTGTATGTTATCTTAATGAAGTAGTAAATCAACTTTTGATGTTAAGAAAATTGTAATTGTTCTATCTACCCCAAAATATAAATTTGTTGAGGATTGTAAAAATTCCTGGTGTTTGTGTTCTAAACAGTAAAAAGCTTATAGGCCTAGAGTAAGAAAAATAGTGACCAAACAAGTAAAGAACAGTTGAGATCACATACCCACAAATGTGGGTAAACGAATACAAAGGTACTTTAGGGCAAATCAACTACCAATGTTAAATTTACTGATTTTACTAGCAGCTGCCTTCTCTTTGGCATTTTGGATAGTGGTGATTTAAACAGAAATATGCTTTAAAATGCGAGAAACTATGTAGATATACAATTTTTCTAGCCTCAAAGTCATTAATTTATAGCATTTAAAATATATAATATAACTACCTTACTGAAACATGAATAGAGGCATGTTACAGAAGCATAGTTCAATCATCCATTGACTTCAAATAAGTCTTGATAACATCTTACACTTGTATAATAATTATTATATGATTGAGTAGAATGCTAAAAAACTGTGTTGCTGTTGCTAAATATAGGTTTGTACCTTCTGTACCATGACGTAACAGAAATGCCTTCTACTTTAACATCTTGGACCTTTTAAAATTTGACATGCATAAGCCCTAATTCATATTAAAATTGACCGTCACATCTGCCTCAGTTACTTGATTGAATCGCCCTAAGTCGTTCCTTACCCATGAAACTTAATCTATGGAAATTAATCCACAGTGCAGTACTACTGAAGCCACACACGGAACTTTCATGCAAGTTTGGGTGTGTCTGTGGCTCAGATTGTATATAAGATAGCAAAGTAATTTTTACAAAATAAAGCAGGCATGGGAAAAAATAAAGATCTGGATTCGAAATTTATATTCACTAGTAATATGACATTCAGAGTTCATAAATAGTGTAACCGCTAAAAAGATTTTTAGCAATTATGCCCTAGTAAACAACGAGAGCAAGTGTAAGGAGATATTTCTGATGACAAATTATTTTTTATCTTGTAGAGTTACACTCCACTATATTTGGACACTGCTTTTAATGATAAATTTGAAATCTGAAAAGAATCCAACGTGCCCAGTTGAATGTGACATTAGATTGATTGCAACGCAGTTTCCATATTTCTTTTTCCTTTTTTGTTCTTTACTGTTTTAACATAAGAGATATTAAGAAATCAATTAATTTTGAAATTTTAATATACTTCTGTACACCTGTTATATCAAAAATTTGTGGGGTGAAACCTTTAAAAGAGAGAGAGTGTGTGTGTGTGTGTGTGTGTGTGAGCGCGCGCGCGCGCGTATTGAAAGTAGGCAGTACAACGTCTTCCCAAATGTCTAGGGCAACCTATCATAGTATTGGGGCTTGGACATATTGCATCAAGTATGCTTGCCAACCATGATCACAGTACACTTTCCGTTTATTGTTTTGTATAATTACTCCAGTGACCAACCAGCAGCTACTTATTTATAAAGTGATTACAGAATTTGAACTAACCTTTTGGTAGATCCTGTGAGAAGTAGACAATTGCACCAGGAGCAAAGCCAGCAGAGTAGAAGTCCTGGGCCATATCCTTAATTATCTTCTTAGGAGGAGTAGTATCTGAAAGATAATCAAGTACTTAAATGTTAGAAATCCATCTTCCACACCCTAAAGAAGTTTATCGAGGCAAAGTACAAAGTGGGAAGAAAAAGGCCGAGAAAATTATTGTATATATAACTATTACCTAAAAAAGGTTTTGACACTTAGTGCTTACATAAGTTAAATGGGAGTTCTGGCCGTGCAAGAACTTTCTTGAGAAAATCAAATAAGAGCTGCATGGTCTCTGATGGATGAAAAGTCACTTCTAAAGTGTGATTGTCTGGAAACCGAACCCGAATTACAGCCTGCAGAATATATGTATTTTTATCCGTGATAGAACTTATCAAAATTAAAAAAATTCAGCCCGACAACATCTATGGCTTAATCCGAAAATGGTTGACTTCGTCTAACATGAAACCAGCCTCCCTCTCCACCCACCGAAAAAATATAAAATTCTAAATTTATCAAAATATATCATATTGCAAATAGAATAAAAAATATCATTTAAGAAGTAATGGTCATTTAAACACCTTAGTTATCCTTGACCTGCGAGCAGCCTCTTCAGCTTCTCGGATTTTTCGAGTCTTTAAGACGTTATCTGCACAAAAATCAACTGTCACCATCAAACATCACACTTGTAGGCACTATTGCATAGCTTATGATTTAAACAGACGTGCATAGCACAATACACAGTATGCCAGTAATTGAACAATATCCCGGCATCAGCACCTGGGCAGTCAAATCGCTATCATACTATTTTAACTTTTGGTGTGCAATTCTCTGATACCATAAGTAGAGGTGCCAATGCGGACATAAAACCATTAATCTGACCTGACCTGCCACCAATCTTTAGGATTTGAGCAATTAATTATTTTAAAAAATGTTGGGATTAATTTTAGACTAATTTGCAGTTTGCATCCCATAACTTTGCTCCAATCTCAGTTTAGGTTTAATATTTCAAACTTAAACAGTTTGCACCACAGTTTAAAAACGCTGTCAATTAGCATCCCTTTTGCATTTCCAATGTTAAGTCTGACATTAACGTTAGTCGTTAATTGTCAGAGGGGTATTTCTGGTAATATATTTGAATTTTAATCTGCATCCCAAAATTTTGCTCGAATCTCACTTTAGCTCTACAATTTTAAATTGTAACAGTTTGCATCCCAAACTTTCTACAAAAAAGAAGTTTACTCTACTTAAATTTAAGCCAAAGTGACGATCAAAACCAATTTAAGCTAAAGTGACGGTCAAAATTATAATACTAGGATCGTTAGGTTATACATTTTTGACCGTTTAAATTAATTTTCAAACTTTAGAATCTAATGATCCTTATTTATCCCTATTATGCTTATTTTATATATGATACAATTATTTACTCTTCATCTAAGTATAGTATTATGCTTAGACTTATTAATGATAACACATACTTATCCCATAAATAAACTACTATTTAATATTGTTGTTTTCTCCTAACAAGCTTCATTGAGTTAAAATTATCTAGGCTTTCTATTTAGAAGTTTAACACAATTATCTCCATACATATAAGATTATTTGTAACTATAATAATAAATTATCAGGTAACATCTCAATAGATATCCATTTCACCATCCAAATTATCCACCTGTTTATTGAATTTTGAATCATACTAAACTTGGTAAAAGTGAACTGAATTATTTTACATAACTTCATTTCTTCTACTTAAAATAATTTAATGATATAAATTGTTTGTTTTTGTGATGGTTATGTATTTCTCAGAGGAGCTAGTGATTTAAAGGTAAGTAGAGTAGCCTTATTTTGTGTAGAAAGTTTGGGATACAAACTGTTACAGTTTAAAATTATAGAGTTAAAGTGCAATTCGAGAAAAAATCTGGGATGCAAACTGTAATTTACTTTACATATATCATTTGAAAAAGTATAATACCAGAAATACCCTTCTGATAAATAACGTTAACGTCTGACTTGACGTTACAAACGTCGAAGGAATGCTGATTGCTAGAGTTTTTAAACTTTGGGATGCAAACTGTTTAAGTTTAAAGTATTGAACCTAAACTGAGATTGAGCCAAAGTTATGGGATGCAACTGTAAATTAGTCTTAATTTTAATTACTTATTAGGTCTAAGCCCATTACCCAGACAACCTGGATTACGAATTTTCAATTATGGATTAAGTAAGGTTTGTACCCATTTATAAATATATGTTGGTATGTATAAAAAACACACTTGATCAGAATGGAATGATAGGATTTTCAGCGAATCAAACTCTTCCAATTCTTAGCTAGAGCTTTGATCTCATATGATAGATGCTTTCATTACGCATCCATTTACAGATATTTTAGTAATATCTATCTCAAGTCTCAACACAAGCGCTAGCGCCCAACCTATACAAGGGCGGCAAGAGTGTAGATCCATTACAAAAAAGTTGTGTGTTGGTACCCAACACATACCAATTGGATCCCCAATATGTACGAAACCTAAGCAGGCAATCTCGCAACATGAATCTAATTCCCTACACATATAAATGTGGATCAGTATGTACCGAATCTTGTGAGGACTTAACACTTCTAAAGATAAAAACACAAAACATTGATAATATAAAATAGAGTATATATGAATATACCCGTAAACTTGCCTGACGCCAATAACAAGACAATAAAACCATATAAACAGTGTTATCTAGCCAAATCTACTACCGGCGACTATGTATAAACAAATAGTTAAAAGCTAAGCTACCTTGCTTTTTTGGACCCAAAACGCGATAATAATCCGCGGGAGTAAAGTCATACATGTCATGTTCCTCATCTGCCAACATGGAACAAAATGTTAAGAGAGCGGCCAAAACCCCTAATTGTCAACTCAAAGCAACATTATCACAAGACTTAATTGAAAAGGAAAAATAAGTTAGAACCATCATTCTTAGAAGCATCAATTTGAGTTTGAGAAATGACGGATGTTTCAAAGACACGGAAATCTCGTCCTAATTTGTGCTTAGCTGCTTCGAGGTTTGCCTGTTTGATTAAAAAATTAATACAATTATCACATATAAACATGTAATATTAAAAATTAAATTTGAACTCCCAGCAAGAATGTAACTAAGCAGAAGCATAACATAATTCCAGTTGAGGTATATAAAAAAACAAATTAATTAACATATCATGGTTGCAATTGAAGTTAGAGGGTTAAGATGATAACAAAGAGTTTGAAATTCATAAAGTTGACAAGCATAACACCAACCTCCGCAGCAAAATACAAGGTTCAATTTGAAAAGAAGTTAACAGCTGAATAATTATTTGTTTAATTTTACTTTTAAAAAAAAAAAAAAAGAAGCTGGAAGAAATGAATAATTTGGAGACCTTGGCTGATTTGGCATCCATGGAGATCAACGGCGGGGCGGGGTGAGGTCTAAGCAATACAAAGCAAAGTGAGAGCCAGCCCAGATGCCTGTTTTGTCCTGTATGTGTGTTAGTTAATCAAGTTCAGAGCTCTGTTGCGTTGTTTTTTTGTTTAAAAGATATATATATATATCTGTCATTAACGATCACATAAATAAAATTATCGGAGGTTACCGGTGTTTAAAAGTATACAAAATTATTTAGGATGTAATTTTTATTTTTTTAGGGATTTAGGATGTAATTTTTATTGTATTATTTTACTGAAAATAATAAGCATCAACAACTAATTATTATTAATAAAATAAAATATTTCATATATTTCTGACCAGCTTCTAAATGGACCTTAGAATATATTTTCAACATTCATAAATATAGAATATAAATTTTACAACATATTTATTATTTGTGGATAATATCAATATAAAGTTAATTATAAAATTTAATATAAAAGAATATTAAAAGTAAAAACCACATGTCTAAACGTCTAAGAGGGTGTTTAAACCCCATATTTAAAGTGGTTTTTAACTTTAAATTAAATGTGAAATAAGTTAAAAAAAATACTACATTCGTCCCTTTTTAGTTTAGTTGTCACATTTGACTTTTCAGTGGTCAAATTGAACAACTTTTGACCAAAGATTAAAATTCATTCATTCATTATCTCAAAAAATTGAAAATTACATATTAAAATAGATTAAATGTAGTTTATGATGATATAATTTTTTAAAATATTTTCAATCATATAATATATGTAAATTTCAGTCAAACATTGCATTTGACCATTCAAAGTCAAAACTGGACAACTAAAAAGAGACGGAGGGAGTAATTTAAAATCAGAAAAAAAAAATGGTTTAAAGTCAGAAGTTAGTAACTGTTTTTTATTTAACTTAATTTTTACACAATTATATAAGCTGATGCAGGGAAGCTATCAATTGCAGATCAGTAACAATTGAAATAAAGAAATGATTATGGAGAAAAAAGAGGGAAAGATATAGAGATTAAGAAGTTTGTTATTTTTCAACATAACAATTTTCAGTCGCAAATACTCTCACTTATAGTAATGGAATGAAAGATCACTCTGAATTTCCCGCCACTTCTGATCCTATTTGACTACTTTGACTATTTAACTAATTTTGGCTCAACTATTAACTTTGACTTTACAAAATTCATATCATATCTTCCCCCTTCAACAGACTTGTCCTCACATCTGCAGTACAACAGGAAACTTAGGAAATCTGGAAAGAAAAACAGATGCAACTTCCCATGTTGCTTCAGAACTAAGATGTCCTTCCCACTTAACCAGATATTGAACTTGAGGAGCATTATGAACTTTGATCACTCTTGTATCCAGTATAGCAGAAGGCATCATATATACAGCCCCGGCAGACATAGTAACCCAATCAGGATAGTTGATAGTAGTAAGAGGATCTCCTAAGAACAACTTCAACTGAAACACATGAAAAACATTATGTATCTTGGCATCCACAGGCAATTGTAATCTATAAGCAACTTTCCCAACACACTCAATGACCTAAAATGGCACAAAATACTTGGAAGATAACTTGTTATTAGATCTTGCCTTCACTGAAGATTGTCTATAAGGCTGTAATTTAAGCCAAACCCAATCCTTTTCTGAAATACTCTATCAAATTTATACTTGTCAGCTAGATTTTTCATCCTTACTTGTGCCTTTAAAAAATTCCCACCCAACAAAAAAACCATCATTTCTCTCATCTGCATACTTCTGTCTACAACAGCTACAGCACATTCTCCTGGCAGATAGGGCAAATGTAGAAGTGGTGACTGATTATACACTACCTCATAAGGAGTTATTTACAGGGCTGAATGATAGTGAGTATTAAACCACCATTCAGCCAAAGATAACCGAATAGACCATTCTTTTAGAGTCTGCACACATACATCTTAGATAAGCTTCCAGACACATATTGACCATCTCTGTATGACCATCCGTCTGAGGATGATAAGCAGATGACAGCAAAAAATCAGTTCCATGCAAGGTAAATTCCAGAATTGACTTAAGAAAATTGGATCCTTGTCACTGACAATTGACCTAGGCCACCCATGAAGTTTAAACACTTGGTCCAAATACACTTGAGCTACCATAGGAGCAGTGAAAGAATTAGGTAATGGCATAAAATGAGAATATTTGCTTAGTCTATCTACTACCACAAATATTGCTTCTTTACCATTAGAGTTAGGTAGACCAGTGATAAAATTCATAAAAATGTCAACCCAAACTTCAGTTGGAATTGGCAAAGGCTGTAACAGACGTGGCAAAGCACTAGTATCATACTTTGAGGCTTGACAAATTGTACAATGCCTGACCAAGTACCTTACATCCTGAGTCATACCAGACCAATAAAACATACTCTTCAACCTTTGCAAGGTAATTTCACTTCCAGCATGTCCCCCTTCTGGTGACTTATGTTGCCATTCCATAATATTTTTTTTCTTAAAGTAGCATCAGGCCCCACAACAATCTTACCCTTCCTTTTCAAAAAATCTTGTCTCCGCTGAAATTTATCATGAACCTTCCCTTGTTGTAATTTCTGAATAATATCTGTCAATTCTGAATCAAGAGAATAACTAGCATGAATCTGTAGAACCAAATCAGAATCCAAAATGGAGATAGACATACAAAAAATTTCAGACCCCTACACTCTTGATAAAGCATCTGCAACTTTATTATCCACACCTCCCTTATATTGAATCTCATAATCAAACCCTATCAGTTTGGAAAGCCAGAAATGCTGAAAGGGAGTAGAAATCTCTTTGCTGTAAAAGCCATTTTAAACTTTTCTGATCGGTTTTAATGATAAAGTGGCCACCACTCAAATATTGTTCCCACTTTTGCACTGCAGTTACAATAGCTAGCAGTTCTTTTTCATAAACTAAAATTTTTTGCTATCTAGGACCCAAGGACTTACCGATAAAAGCTAAAGGATGATTATCCTGTATCAAGACTGCCCCAATTCCTTCCTTAGAAGCATCAGTTTCCAGTACAAACCCCTTAGTGAAATCTGGTAAAGCCAAAACTGGAGCAGAAATCAAAGCAGTCTTTAGTGTTTCAAATGCCAACTGTGCTCTATCACTCCATTTAAAAATACCCTTCCTTAACAGATATAAACTTTCTATAATATTTTGCTAGCCCAAGGAAACTTCTTAAATCTTTAAAACATCTAGGAATTGGCCACTTAGCTACTGTTTCCACCTTCCTTGGATCAGTTTATACCCCAGTAATGTCCCAAGTATTCAGTTTTATCCAACATAAAACTACACTTACTTGCTTTGGCTTAAAGTAAATGCTGCCTCATCAAGCCAAACACCAAAGATAAATGATGCCAATGGTCTTTAACAGATTTGCTATAGATGAGAATATCATCAAAAATACCAATACACTTTTCCTAAGCAAAGGCTTGAAAATAGCATTCATCCACCCCTGAAAAGAAGCTGGTGCATTAGGGAAGTCAAAAGGCATCACTAAAAATTCATAGTGCCCACTATGAGTTTTAAAAGCTGACTTAAAAATATCATCTTCATGAACTATTAATTGATGATAGCTGGCTCTTAAATCAATCTTGCTGAAAATAGTTTCACCTGCTAACTCATCAATTAGTTCATGCACCACAAGAATAGGGTATTTATCTTTTACAGTCCTCTTATTTAATCCCCTATAATCTACACATAACCTCCATGTACCATCTTTCTTTCCCACTGAGACCACAGGAGATGCAAATGGGTTGGCATTGTTTCTAATGATACCCCTCTCCAGCATTTCATCAATGAGCTGCTCTATCACATCCCTCTGTTTTAAGGGTATCTATAAGGCCTGATATTCACATGATTAGCTTCCTCTTGTAAAGGAATCCTATGATCATATATCTCTCGTTTAGGGGGTAATTCATCAGGTTCCTTAAAGATATCAGCATACTATTCCTTTAGCTTGACTAGCTCATTATCAGAATCCTGGTGTATAGTGGTAACATGCACTGCCAACTCTTGAATTGTACTATTAACAGATCCTTCACTCTCATCAGTAGTACCAGTTGTATCATTCATATGAGAAATCTCTTTAACCTGTAAAATACACAATTGATTAGCATTTTTGAATAATTTTGTAAAACTATCACCTTTCAATAACTTAATCTTCTTTGGAGCAATTCCCCTCAATTTAAACAAATGACCAGCTAGCATGAACTCCATGATTAAATTCTTAAAATCCCACCTCACAATACCTAATGTACTAAGCTATTACACACCCAATACCATATCACAACTGCCTAAATCAATTAGCATAACCTCTGTGGAAAACACCTGATCATTCAATTTCCAACAAAACTTCTTAACCACATGTTGACACACAATATGGTTACCATCAGCTACAGTAATCTGCTGGTCTTGAATCTTATCCATCTTACACCCCATACTCTTTACCAACTGAATATCCAAAAAATTATGGATGCTTCCTGAATCTATAAGTATGTGTAAAGCTTGATTATATACCATTCCCTTAACCCTCATTGTAGAGAAAGTCTGACTACTAGCTAATGCATTCACAGATATACATGGTTCAGATATATCACAGTTCAAATCTTCTACTTCACTGTCACAAACATTCTCATCTACTACTCTTCCTGGAATTTCTACTATAAAAAATTGCGATTCCTTAAACTAACATTCTGTCCTCTTTCATACTTCTCATCACAGTGTTAAAACAAACCCTTGGCTAGTTTATCAGCTTTTACTTCAGCTGGAATAAACCTAAAAGGCTTGCTGTTATTCTTCAAACTGGTAGTCTGTATAGGTTTTGATTGAGGAGTTGGTAGTAAAGGAGGTTTGTTGACATTAGAATTAAAAATTGATGGTGAAAAAGCCTTCTGAGTAGGTATTGAGTAATTCGACTTAGTGACCTTTTGTGTATTTGCTTGAATTGATTCCTCCTATAATCTAGCATAAGTGATAGACTCTGCTAATGTACTTGGTTTAAAAGCTTTCACAAATGGCTTAATTGCAGGTTTAAGCCCTTTGATAAAACTTTCCAACAAATAAGTATCAGGTAGCACATGGTTAAACTGTTCCATTAAAGATCTCAAGTTCTCAAACTCATCTATGTACTCTTCTATGGAACCAGATTGTTATAGTTTATTAAATTGTTCCACAACACTCAAACTTGATTCATCTTTAAATCTAGCACTTCAGCTTTATCACTCATATAAAGAGATGCTAAATCAACTTTTTGATCCTCAGGAATTTTGCATAGAGTAAAATATTTCACACATTTCATAACCCAATTTCCTGCTCCATTGCCATCAAACTTAGAAAATTTAACTTTTGGAGTAAAACCTAAAGGTTTCGGAAAAGGATTACCTCCATTAGTCTCAGGTCTGGTTGTTCCAGTGCTTGATCTTGTAGTCTCATCTCTCAGACCTTTTGTCGAACGGTTAACACTCATCTCACGCATCATCTTCATCATTTCATCAAACTTCTTCTCATTTTCCTCAAATCCCTTTGCAATCACACGAGATTGTTCTTCGATCTTGTTATCGATTGAGCATGAATACACCTTAAATTGTTCTTCCATATTTACTACCGATGCATACGATCTACGAGTATTAGGAGCCAGAATTGTAAAATTTCAAGAAAATGATCATCACTTTTGCTTTGATACCATTGATGCGGGGAAGCTATCCTGAATATAGTTTACTATGAATCTTTTCTAATATATATCCAATACAAAGTTTGTAAATCGAACTATCAATTGCAGATCAGTAACAATAGAGATAAATAAATGATTAGGGAGAAAAGAGAGGGAAAGATAGATAGAGTGTGTGAGAGAGGGGGAGATTAAGAAGTTTGTTATTTTTCAACATAACAATTTTCAGTCACAAAGACTCCCACTTATACATCTGACTATAGCAACAGAATGAAAGATCACTCTGACTGAATTTCCCGCCAGTTCTGATCCTATTTGACTAATTTTGACTCGACTATTAACTTTGACTTATAAAATCCATATCATAAGCTATAACAATTGTATAAATTTTAGAATAATATTTATCTAAGGGTGGCTGTGGTTTAAAATACTAGTTTAAAGTGATTTTTAAACTTTAACTTAAAATGTTTGTTTGTAAAATAATTCAAAAAATAATTTCAAAACTAAAATTATAATTTAAAATCAAAATTTGCTAAAAATATAATTTTCATCCAATTTAATTTTTATCGGATCGAATCTTGACCAGGAGACAAAAATTTAAATATTTTAAGTCCAAATAAATGGACCCTAACTAAACGATTACACGTCCTGGCGGCTGTGTCTAGGGATGTACACAATTCTGATCTGGACCGTAAGTTAGAATGGATCGGGCCTATCGATTCAAGACCCGGATCGAATCCAATATAATTGATCCAGTCTTCAGTCCACTCCGGTCCAAGACTTAAAAAAATCCGGTCCAGACCTGAATGTACATGAATTCATGTATAAAATTAGTTTAACTTTATTTTATGTCTTAAAATATCATATATAAAAATAAACATTTACCCATATTATATTTTAATGATCCAAATTAATATGTTATAAATTAATGTAATGAAACAGATTGACACTTCTAAATTACAAAACTTCGTACTTCACGTCATAAAATATTGATATTCATACATCAAAAAAAATTAAATTTTACTTTTAAAATAATAAAATATGTATTTACGTTTAAATTTTTATTGCCGTACGAGTAACAGAACTTTTTTATGTACATAAATTTGAAAGAAAAATCAAAAATAAATTATTTAAATTAAAAAATAATTAAACTGGTTCATACCGGTCACGTCCTGGTCCAATCTAAGTTTTTCAGGTCCGATCCAATCACAAGACTGGATGTAATCGGTCCAGTCCTTGGTCGGTAATTTTAATAAAATTCGATTTTCGATCCGGTCGGGGTCATTCTGGTCCGGTCCAATTTTGAACCTTTGTGCAGCCCTCACTGTGTCTTCGACATTCATCCTACTATAGTAGTAATTTATGTCAAATACTCCCGTAACTGACCCATTTTTCTTATTAAAGTAGACACCAATTAATTTAGTGCCCGTTTGGGAAATCTTAAAATAAGTAACTTATGACTTAAAATGAATAAGTAATTTGTAAGTGATAAGTAGATGATTGTTTATAAGTTATATAAGTGTTTGGATAATTTTACTTATATTTCAGAAATTTTTTTATTTAAATGAACTAAAATAAATAATTTTCAAATATAATTATCCTAATTCGTGAATTTTAAGTTAGATTAATATTTAAAACATATATTTTAAAATTAAAGTTAATAAAAAAAATGAAAAACAAAATAAGTTGAGAAAAAGTGCGTCGTTACTAATATTCAACTTATCAGCTTATAACTTGTAAATTTGACTTATAAGTTGGGCTGACAAACAATCGTCGATAAGTTATTCCTGACTTATAAGTGAATAAGCTCACTTAGAAAAATAGCCAAACAGGTTTTATTTAAAGTAAAATAAATTACATTATCTCAAAAGCAACAAAAAGGCAACATTATTATCATTATTATATTAAAAACATTACAGTATATATTTCTCTTATTAAAAAATGAGCTCATATTTTTGTAATAATATAAAATTTAATTCAAACAATATCTGGAAAACAAGAAGGAGCATTGTGTGACTGTGTGTCTAGGACACCCAAGTGGACTTAATTGTTAAATATAACCTACCTACTTGCTTCACAGATATTTATTAATTTATTATAAATATGAATATTTATCTCTTAATTTTTTCCATTTTTCAAGTTTTTCTAAATTAGATTATTTCTCTTTATTAACGTATTTTTTAATAATATTTCTTTATAATATCTGAGTTAACCACACCATTGGGTTAACCAATCACATATTTTTCATTCAATTTTAGCCAATAGAATGGCACACCTTAAAAATAGACTAATCAGTTTACAAATCTCATATTTCTCATTTTAACCAATAAGAGGAAACACCTAAAACATAGACCAATCAGATTACAAATCTCCTATTTCTAAACATATCATTCCTTTATTATAATATCTAAGTCTACCCAGGTATGCAATTAACCAATCAGAAAATTTTAAATTATTTTAGACCAATAAGAGAGCACTCCTAAATTTTAGAACATTCACATTATATCAAAAAAATTCTTTATTTACCATTCACATCTAATTATACTAATCATAGTTTGTTAATAATTCTCATTTAAATATAGTATTTAATTTAACATATTCACATATTACACATTTTTTATGTCAAAAAATACTTTCTTGTTTGTCAAACAAAAAAAAAGCTATAGAAAGGTCCTGTACTTAAAAACTTTACAAGGTATAGTGTATACTATTTTGGAAAGTTAGATTTCGTTACATGCTATCCACCAAGAGAACATGTTTAGTTATACTTCACAATGGTATCTACAAATGGAAGTGTATAATTGGAGATGAACCGGAGATGGTAAATTCATTATGTTGCATCTAAATTCATTACATTACGTAGATGCAACGTCAGTATTAGCGTTGGAGTAAGAACTTAGCATGTATGATAACTTCAGCAGGTTATACGAGAGCAAAAAGAGATGTATGATGTAAATTTTAGAACACAAGACATAGAATTTTATAGAGAAATTAAAAATTATATATAAAGAAAATAGATGGTTTCACTATAAGATAGTATGCACCTCTAAACTCGAACTCGGTGATATTGGTGTAAGGGAACTCTATAATTTATTGCTTGTTCATTCCTTCCGCTTTAGAAAGGTGTGCCTAGAAGAAATTACCTCGCACCCTGCCTCCTGCACCTATAACAGCACTAGCCAAATCATGTTTACTTTCAGAGGCAGTGCCACCAAAACCATGTGACAACCCTTCTCTTTTTATACTAAAATAAAATGCAGCATATGATCGTCACATACAATGATTAAAGGCATCAACTCTGAATGAAGTATTTAATGAAGTTAGGATCCCATGTTTTATTTCACATAAGTAATACAAATTTAATCACTTAGTTAATTGATTTTTAGTATTGATAATTTACTCTTAGTTAGTAAAATTAGATAATCAAACACAATTTTGATACTTGTCTTAGCAGTGAATAATAATCATACATTGTTGCATAAGTGCATATTCGGAATTATACCAGTCTCTATGGGAACGAACTTAACTTAACATTATATTACTTGTGACCGCGTACACTTGCATGATTTAGTGCGACCAAGTTTTTGGCGCCGCTGCCGGGGACTCGGTGTTATTTATAGTTTATGTGCTTGTCATATGTGGTTGTTAAAGTTCACTGATTCGGATTATTTTACTTACCAACTTTGCTTTGTTTTGTGTGTTTCAGGTACTTGAGTGAGCTTGTATGCGAACATGTTCTCAAACTCTTAAGGATAAACTGGTAGAAGAAGAAACTAAAGTGAATATAGCAATGAGAGATCCAGCAAAAGCAGCGAAAGCATTGAAGGATTATTCCCAGCCAAAAATCAATGACATTCAATCTAGCATTGTCAGACCAGCTATTGCAGCTAATACCTTTGAAATCAAGCCTGACACGATTCAAATGGTACAGAATTCAGTCCAGTTTGGGGGAGCTCCAATGGAAGATCCCCATATGCACATCAGGAATTTCATCGAGATTTGCGACACATTCAAGTTCAACGGTGTATCGGAAGATGCTGTGAAATTGAGACTTTTCCCATTTTTTCTGAGGGATAAAGCTAAAGGATGGTTGCACTCTTTACCAGCAGTTTCTATTATGACATGGGAGGATCTTGCTCAGAAATTTCTCACTAAATTCTTCCCTATGGCAAAAACAACAGAAATCAGGAACGCTCTTACTCAATCTGCACAGCAGTCGGGAGAATCTTTATGTGAAGCTTGAGAGCGATATAAGGAGATGCTTAGAAAGTGTCCTCATCATGGAATGCCATATTGGATGGTGATCAATTGCTTTTATAATGGGCTGGGAGCACAATCACGACCAATGCTAGATGCAGCATCAGGTGGAGCTTTATAGGCTAAGAGCTACGAGGAAGCTTATGAGCTAATTAAGATGATGGCTGCTAATGAATATCAAAATCCAACTCAAAGATTACCACAAGACAAGGTAGCTGGAATTCTGGAAGCGGATGCAGCTACAGCTATAGCGGCTCAGTTAAAGGCTTTGAGTATGAAAGTGGATTCTCTGACTAACTATGGTGTTCAACCGGTGGCAAGTGTCTGTGAGCTTTGTGCAGGTGCATATGAGACGAATCAATGTGCCATATCTAGTGAATCAGCGTAATTTGTGAGCAATTTTCAGAGACCACATGAACCAGCTCCAGCCACCTATCATCCTAGCAACAAAAACCATCCTAATTTCAGCTGGAGCAACAATCAAAGTGGTATGCAACAACCACAACAGCCTTATCAGCAGTTTCG
>PHNY01207789.1:4327-15020 GCA_003724115.2 Anethum foeniculum | reverse complement strand
ATGTTGTGTTTACAGTATAAGATCCTGATTAGTACATTTGGTTTGTAATAACTAATGCTACTTTTGTGAATCGTTTCTAAGGCTATAACTTGTATGTGTAAAGGATTTGGGGTCATTTGGTATTGTGTTATTGGATTGTTGAGTTAATGCAGGTATATATGATTGGACGGTAGCGTAACGACCCAGATTCCTGACCCCGAATTTGGGCGTGTTACAATCCACTTTTGATGGGGTTCAGAACTTATTGTTTTAAATGTTCTGCTTGATAGTAGATATCGTTTTTATTTGAAAAACCCTTAAATGTTTTGAACTGTCAAATTATGCTTTTAGTATACTTGCTGAGCATTTCTTTCGCTCATACTTGCCTGTTTTAAATTAACCTTCCAGTGTGAGTTAAGCTGGCGGAGTTTAGCTGCATAATTCAGGAAGAGAAGAGAAGGATGCCTTTATGAAGATGTTTGATTCAGGGTATGCGGGAATAGTTTAAGTGTTATTGTATAAAGTTGTTGTATTTATATTATTTATATTATCGTTTAGTTTGGGCCTAGTATACTTCTTTTCGAACTAATACTAGCTGGTTAAGTTTTGAGTTTGTAAACTGTTGAAAAGTGTAATGAAAGATAAAGGAAAGTTTAATTTTTTTGGATTTTGGATTCTTGTTTCTAGAACTGTAACCTAAAAGATCTTGGTATAGTTTGGGGTCATAGTTGTTATATTTCAACTGTTGGACAGTAATTGGTGAATATTTTTGATTAAGCAGGTTTTATTAATTTAAGATTTCATTGACGACCAAATCCTTTGACCCCGGATTTGGGGGTGTCACAGGTTGATTATTAATTGAATTATTCTTATTTTATTGATAATAAATAGACCATTTGTCCGTTTTTAATGAGACAAACGCCTACAAACTCAGAAAAATATTCCGCTTTCATTAAAAATACTTTCGAGACTCAATTCTTTTTCTAGTAAAGGGCCAAGTCTTTTACAAATAATTCTAAGTCAGGTATTTACTGAAAAGTAGTGTTTTGACCCGATTTCAGTTTTGAGTCGTTTGACGAGCTGAGTTACGTGTTAAATGGCTTATGTGTTTACGTGTTACATGAATTACGTGCGTACGTGTATTATATGTTTAAGTGCGTAACTGATTAGGGTTATGTGATCATGTGATTCCTGTTATTACACAGCATTAGGTGTTATCGTATGGGTAGACGACAGGTTTATAGTTGAGCAGTTCGTCAAGTGATTATTATTTAGACGATTAAAGTGTATCTTTTAATTATAGAATGCGGATCATTCGAGACGTTCAGAACCAGACAGATTGGTGCACAATAGTGTAGTTCAGTTGCTAAAATATCGAGTCAACATTAAATATGCTTGCATAATCAAAACTAAATATTTTGATATTTAAAACATTTAATTATTCTGTAAATAGAATAGAAAAGGAATACTTGCCTTTTGATCCTTAGTAATTATGAACACTCGTAACTAACACAATCATCACCAGCCGCATTTATGGATTTGATGAATCGGGTGTATAAAGTGTACCTGGATAAGTTTGTGATTGTATTTATTGATGACATCCTGATTTATTCAAAGACTAAGGAGGATCATGTAGAACACTTAAGGATAGCCCTACAAAGACTCAGAGAAAAGCAGTTATACGCTAAGTTCTCGAAATGTGAATTCTGGTTGGAAGAAGTTCAAATTTTGGGGCATGTGGTTGGTAAGGAAGGCATTAAGGTAGACCCTGTAAAGATAGAAGCTGTGTCAAAGTGGGAACAACTAAAGAATCCAACAAAAATTAGGAGTTTTCTTGGACTAGCTGGTTACTACCGAAGATTTGTTAAGGATTTTTCAAAGATAGCCTCTCCACTGACAAAGTTGACTAGGAAGAATGAAAAGTTTAATTGGGGTGAGAAATGTGAAGAAAGTTTCCAAGAATTAAAAAAGAGATTAGTGACAGCTCCAATATTAGCACTGCCAGATGAGAAAGGGAACTTTGTCATTTATAGTGATGCTTCTCTGAAAGGTTTAGGTTGTGTATTGATGTAACATGACAAAGCGATTGCATATGCGTCTAGACAATTAAAACCTCATGAGCAAAAATATCCAGTTCATGACTTGGAGCTAGCGGCAATTATTTTTGCTTTAAAGTTATGGAGACATTACATGTATGATGAAAAGTGTGATATTTACACAGACCAAAAAAGCTTAAAGTATATATTCACTCAGAAGGACCTAAACATGCGACAGAGAAGGTGGTTGGAATTGATTAAGGATTATGATTGCTCTATAAATTATCACCCGGGTAAAGCTAATATAGTAGCAGATGCACTGAGTAGAAAGGAAAGGTTAAATGTGATAGAAGTTTCTAAAGAATTGTCGATAGAATTAGAAAAGTTACAAATTGAAATTCATAATCCAGGAAGTCATAAGAAGAGTTTGTATGAGATTACTTTCCAGCCAGAGTTGTTGGAAAGGATTAAAAGGTGTCAAGAGGAAGTAATGGATCAAGCCTCAGATAGTTTGACTGGAGAAGAAATTGGCACCCAGATGGACACTAAGGGTATATTTAGATTTTCTTCCAGAATTTGGATTCCAAACGTGCCTGAGCTGAAAAATGAGATTTTGCGAGAAGCTCACAGTTCTAGGTTCTCTATTCACCAGGGAAGCACTAAAATGTATCAAGACTTGAAAGAGAATTATTGGTGGTTAGGAATGAAGAAAGAGATAGCGTATTGGGTTAGCAAGTGTCTTACGTGTCAGAAAGTGAAAGCAGAGCATCAGAGACCCTGTGGATTGTTACAACCTCTAGAGATTCCACAATGGAAATGGGAGGAGCTTGCAATGGGTTTTGTAGTTGGATTACCAAAGACCAAATCAAATCATGATGCCATTTGGGTAATTATTGATAGATTAACTAAGTCCGCGCATTTCCTCCCTATTAATGAAAGATATTCTCTAGAGAAGTTGGTTAAGTTATATTTTGATGAGATTGTGACAAAGCATGGAGTTCCTGTAGCAATTGTGTTTGATCGAGATCCAAGGTTTAATTCAAGATTTTGGGCTAAGTTTCAAGAATGCTTAGGTACCAAGTTAAAAATGAGCACTACATATCATCCTCAGACAGACGGGCAAAGTGAAAGGACAATCCAGACTATAGAAGATATGTTAAGAGTTTGTGTATTAGATTTCAAAGGAAACTGGGATGACCATCTACCATTAATAGAGATTTCTTACAACAATAGCTATCATGCCATTATTGGAATGCCACCTTATGAAGCATTATATGGTCGTAAGTGTAGATCCCCTCTTTGCTGGGAAGAAGTAGGTGAAAGGAAATTGTTAGGTCCTGAGCTAGTACAAAAAAAAAAGACGCAGTGACGTTGATTCGGAAAAGGTTAGAAGCAGCTCAGGACAGGCAGAGAAAGAATGCAGACTTACATCGAAAGGATATGGATATAGAAATCGGATCGTTAGTATTGTTAAAGGTCTCGCTATGGAAAGGATTGGTTAGATTAGGTCAAAAGGGTAAGTTGAGTCCTAGATACATCGGACCATTTGAAGTTTTGAGAAAGGTGGGTAAAGTCGCTTATGAGTTAGCCTTACCACCTCAGTTTCAACATATCCATAATGTATTTCATGTTTCTATGCTGAAGCAGTATATTCCTGATTCAAATTAAGTCATCAAGTATGAACCAATTGAGATTCAGCCGGATTTGACTTTTGTAGAACAACATAAATTCAAAAATGCGCTAAAAATTATGAAAATTTTACTATATTAGTTTTCAAATATTTTTGTATTTCAGGAATTTTTCTGGTTATTTTCACCCGCAGAATTGTTTCGTTATTTAGCGTTGCGCGGTAAGTTGGACCAGAAAAGGAGTACGTATCCAATATATTTGTACGTGTCAAGCTTAATCACGCGTGTCTTAATTCTTTCTTTCAGCTGATACGTGGCTTCAATTTGTATCACCAGCAAAACAAAACATCAATTTTTTTCTCTCAGGTATTCATTTCTCTCTCACAATCTCTCTCTCTCTCATCTCTCTCGATTCTCTCTCTCTCTCTCTCTCTCTCTCTCTCCTGTTCTTCCCGTCGCCTCCTGCCATCGCCGGTAACAATATCCACCGCCACCATCCTTTTTCCTCCTCTCCTCTCTCCCGCCTCTCTTTTCTCTCCTCTCTCTCCCGTTTTCTTTTCTCTCTCTCTCCTTCCTTCTTTTCTCCGTTTCTTCTCCATTCGGGTGTGTGCGTGTACAATCTGTGTATGTGTAGCGTGTGTTTGTGTGTGCGAGTGTGTGTGTTTGGCGTGTGTGCGTGTGTTTGCAGCTGGGTGTGTGGGTTGCCGGGCCGCCTCGTGCGGCGGTAGTGACCTGAGCTATTGTGCCGATTCCGGTTAAAAGCCGGCTGTTATGTTGTCCCCTGTTTTGGCATATTTTGTATTTTGCAATTGTTATTTGAATACTTCCATGAAATAATTTGTTATTGGGCTTTGCAGTTTTAGTTACAATCGGTGAAATTTATTAGGAAACCCGAATATTATTAGGCACCAACAAATTTTGCTGCCGTCGAAAATGACTTTTAACTAGTCGACGGTGGACCGTGATAAATAATTATGAGTCCTAGAATATTAAATATAATTATTGTTTCGTAAGTATAGTCGATTATGATTATTAGTCGAAATTGTTCGGTAGTTGTATATTGGATTGTTTGGGATTGTTAATGGTGCCCAGATTCCGGTCATCTTCTCCGGCGACTTGACCGGAATCCAGCGACCGTCCAGCAAGTTCTTTTGAAGCTAAAATCACACCAAAACGCATGGGTTTTTCTGGGTTTAATTTTTATAAAAATTCAAATATTCAGTTTATTTATTTTAAATAAATTGATTAATTATTTTATATAATTAATTAATTTATTTAATTAATAAATTGAATTATTTTTAAATAATTTCCAAAAATTTGCAAAAAAATCTATTTTAATTAATTAAATATCTGTAATGGTTAATTAATTAATTTAATTAATTAGTTAATTTTGAAATATAATTTTAGGGATTTGATTATTAGATAATTAATTTGAAAAATCAATTAATTTAATTATTAATTGATTTATTCGTACTAATTAGATAACAATTAAACCGTTAGTCCGATTTGGACGAAACGAACGCCTACGGACTCAGAAAAATATTTCGCTTCTATTAAAAATACTTTTGAGATCCAAGTCCTTTTTTATCAAAAGGTCGAGCATTTTACAAACATTTCTTAGTCGGGTATTTACCAAAAAGACGAGTTTTGACCCGATTTTGATTTTAAACACACCAAACTGAATCGTTCGATGAACTGAGTTATGTGTTACATGAATTATGTGCGTATGTGGATTATTTGTTTATGTGCTTAACTGTTGATAGTTGTGTAATAATTTGATGCATGTAATTATTTCGTATAAGGGGTTATCGTATGGGTAGGCGATAGAGTTGTAAGCAAGCAGTCTATCGAGTAAATATTGTTTAGGCGATTAAAGTAGATCTTGCGATTATAGAATGCGGGTCATTCGATATGTTCAGAGCCAGACAGATTGGATAAAGAGAAATGGACTAAGATTGCATGTCAGGCTGTTAGCGCCCATAGGAACGGCAAATTAAAAGGTTATTGGAATAAAGTTGGTGATGTCGCGAGACGTGAGAATGAGATAACTGTGTTACTACGAGGGTGCATAATTGCTAAGGACTAAAGGCAAGTAACCCTCCTCAATCTTATTTCTAGAATAGTTGAATGTTTTACATATCAAAGTTTTCGTTTGGATTGCGCAAGCATTCTTACTCCATTCTAAATGTTTTACATATCAAAATGTTTAGTTTTGATTCTGTAAGTAAATCTCACTATTCTAAATTCAGAATAGATAAATGTTTTATGATTTGAAAAGGATAAAGTTGTTTTTGAAATATTGTTTAACCGTGTGAAATAAGGACATAAAAGTTTGTTTTTAAAGATTGGATGGTTTGCGTAAGAGGACCGTGGCGGCGACCCAGTGTGAGCTATGGATTATGTGAAAATATAATACCTAGCTATTTGTTTTGTTTAAGGCCAGAGTGTGCCCGGGGTACCCATAGTTTTGTTGGATATGCTTCGGCATACCGGTGTTGCTCCGTGGCTGATCTCCAGCGGCAACACACCATAGTAAATTCCAATCTTAAATGTTGTTTGTTGTTAAGCCAATAGTGGCCTTGTTTTGTTTCGTGGATGATCACTAGCGGCAACACACCATAGTAAATTCCAATTTTAAATGTTGTTTGTTGTTAAGCCAATAGTGGCCTTGTTTTGTTTCGTTCTGTTATGTCCTCGTTAAACAGATTATTATTGTTGAGATAATATAGTTCATATTGGTTGTTGTTTGGGCATAGTTTCAAATGTTGAACAAATTCTTGTTGAGACTCAAATTGTTGTTGAAGCCGTGGTTGGTTAACTACCAAAAGTTTTGAATGAAAAAGTTTTACAAAATATAGAAAATTGTTTTGTTATTGTTGAGGTGGAACAATATTGGTTTCCTTAACTCTTTTTTACCGTTCAGAAGTTTTCGTTATAAATGTTTCTCATAGCATCAAACATCAGTTTTATTTGAAAAGTTCACAATTGTTTTATTACTGTCTTGTTATTCTTTTAATAATCTTGCTGAGCATTTCTTTCGTTCATACTTGCCTGTTTTAAATTAACCTTTCAATAAAAGTTAAGTTGGCGAGATTTAACCGCGTAGTCCGAAAAGGGAAAAGAAAGAAGTTATTATTGAAGATGGTTTGATGCAGGAAAAGAGTAAGTCTTTTTGGTATAAAGTTATTTATATGTATTAGTTATGCTATGGAATAGTTTGTCCTGGTATACGTCTTGTCGATGTTATATCAATGATTTAGGTTTTGAGATCAATGATTGTTGAAAAAAAGCAATAAGAGTAAATGAAATTATGTTTACGGAATTTAGACTCTTGTTTCTAGCACTGTAACCTAAAAGATCTTGGTATATAGTTTGGGGTCATTGTTGTTATATTTTAACTGTTGGACAGTAATTGGTAAATATTTTTGATTAAGCAGGTTTATTATTTTGAGATTTCAGCGTGACGACCAAATCCTCTGACCTCGAATTTGGGGGCGTCACAGGTTTAACATGAAGAACAAATGGTGACCAAAATCAATAATCACCAAAATCGTAACCAAATTTAACGATATATATACCAAAACGAAGTTTAAGCTTACACGAATCTAACCATACCATGATCGTCATCAAATAATTAACAACTAGTCCGAAAAAACAAGATGAACAATCTAAAAAAAGAACCCACTTCTACTTATACTATTTTGTAAACCAACAATCATATAAATCATATAAAATGATTGGAAACAAGCATATAAAGCTATTTATAACATCCAAATCAATGAACAATCATTAGAAACGAAACCCCAATTTTGACGAATGTAACAAAATCAAAAATTTTGATTTGACTGGTTGTCTCGACATAAAGCAAAGATTGACTGTAAGAGAAAGAAGGTTATTATATCCACGGAAAACAATGATAAAGTGACTTTTCAAGGATAGAAACAAGAAAAGAAGTTTATCTCGATTATGCAAAATAAGAAACTACTAAGGCATGGATGTGAAGCTTATCTAGCTCATGTTGTAGATACCAAGAAAGAAACCCCAGAGTTGGAAGAGATTACGGTAGTAAGAGAATTTCCGGAAGTGTTTCCTGAGGAGTTACCAGGAGTACCACCAAATCGTGAGATAGAGTTTTCCATCGACTTAGTGCCTGGAGCAGAACCAGCATCAAAAGCCCCGTACCGTATGGCCCCAGTAGAGATGAAAAAATTAGCTAAACAACTACAAGAATTATTGGATAAGGGGGTGATTAGACCGAGTGTATCCCCGTGGGGTGCTCCAGTAATGTTTGTAAAGAAGAAAGATGGTACGATGAGGCTATGCATCGATTATCGAGAATTAAATAAATTGACCGTTAAGAATAAGTATCCCTTACCAAGGATTGATGATTTATTTGACCAGTTAAAGGGAGCCTGTTTTTTTTCACAGATCGATTTAAGGTCCGGATACCATCAGTTAAAGATTAAACCCGAAGATGTGACAAAGACAACATTCAGAACAAGGTATGGACACTATGAGTTTTTGGTGATGTCATTTGGACTTACAAACGCACCAGCCGCATTTATGGATTTGATGAACCGGGTGTATAAAGAGTACCTGGATAAGTTTATGATTGTATTTATTGATGACATCCTGATTTATTCAAAGACTAAGGAGGATCATGCATAACACTTAAGGATAGCCCTGCAAAGACTCAGAGAAAAGCAGTTATACGCTAAGTTCTCGAAATGTGAATTCTGGTTGGAAGAAGTTCAATTTTTGGGGCATGTGGTTGGTAAGGAAGGCATTAAGATAGACCATGTAAAGATAGAAGCTGTGTCAAAGTAGGAACAACCAAAGAATCCAACAGAAATTAGGAGTTTTCTTGGACTAGCCGGTTACTACCGAAGATTTGTTAAGGATTTTTCAAAGATAGCCGGTTACAACCAATCCAGATTCTAGATCGTAAGGAGCGAGTCCTTAGAAATAAGACTATTCCGATAGTGAGAGTGCTTTGGAGGAATCCTCGTGTACAAGAGTCTACCTGGGAGTTAGAGTCAGAAATGCTAGACAAATATCCTCACTTGTTTAATTAGTTCAGATTCTGAGGGTATAAACTTTTTATGGGGGGAAGGCTATAACGATCTGTAATTTCTGTATTTATTTATTGAAATAAATAAATGTTATTATCCGATCATTACGTGTTAAATATTATCTGATTGTGATGTGATTATATTCTAAAGAGTTTGTATATTTTATTTTATCTGTTTGTCGAGCTGCGTTATTAAATTCTATTTATTAAGGGTTGTTATACTGATTAATTTCCATAAATATGAGTATTATTTATTAGGGGTTGTTATACTGATTAATTTCCATAAATATGAGTATTGTCCCTAAAATTATTTTTATGACTTTTTAATTTCATTAAATATTTTTAGAACTTTATAAAATTTTGAAATTTTTTTTCCGATTAATTAGCTCTAAAAGATTTTATGTTAGTACTTAAGTGTGAGTTAAATTTTAAATTCAAAAATGCGCTAAAAATTATGAAAATTTTAATATATTAGTTTCCAAATATTTCAGGAATTTTAAAATTATTTCGGAAATTTTCCGAGTTATTTTCACCTGCAGAATTGTTTCGTTATTTAGCGTTGCGCGGTAAGTCGGACCAGAAAAGGAGTACATGTCCAATATATTTGTACGTGTCAAGCTTAAACACGCGTGTCTTCATTCCTCCTTTCAGCTGATACGTGGCTTCAATTTGTATCACCAGCAAAACAAAACATCAATTTTTTTCTATCCCGTATTCATTTCTCTCTCTCACAGTCTCTCTCTCGATTCTCTCTTTCTCCTGTTCTTCCCGTCGCCGCCTGCCATCGCCGGTAACAATCTCCACCGCCACCATCCTTTTTCCTCCTCTCCTCTCTCCCGCCTCTGTTTTCTCTCCCCTCTCTCCCGTTTTCTTTTCTCTCTCTCATTCTCTTCTCCGTTTCTTCTCCATTCGGGTGTGTGCGTGTATAATCTCTATGTGTGTAACGTGTGTTTGTGTGTGCGAGTGTGTGTGTTTGGCGTGTGTGCATGTGTTTGCAGCTGGGTGTGTGGGTTGCGCGGGCCGCCTCTTGCGATGGTAGTGACCTGAGCTGTTTTGCCGATTCTGGTTAAAAGCCGGCTGTTATGTTGTCCCCTGTTTTGGCAGATTTTGTATTTTGCAATCGTTATTTGAATACTTCCATGAAATAATTTGTTATTGGGCTTTGCAGTTTTAGTTACAATCGGTGAAATTTATTTGGAAACTCAAATATTATCGGGCACCAATAAATTTTGTTGTCGTCGACAATGACTTTTAACGAGTCGACGGTGGACCGTGATGAATTATTCTGAGTCCTAGAATATTAAAAATAATTATTGTTTTGTAAGTATAGTCGGTTATGATTATTAGTCAAAATTGTTCGGTAGTTGTATATTGGATTGTTGTGTCGATATGAGATCGACTAGTAGTCCGATAAATAAAGGAAGTGTTGCCCGATTTTCAAAGAAATTTATATTTTAAAATTTATGGGAACATATCCTATAATTAGCGGACGTATCGATCGAGTCTATATATATATTGGTTCCCTCTGGTTTTGTACTAAACTATAAATAGATAAACTATGTCATGGTCAAATATTTTGCCAAAAAGTATTTATAATCCTATTTTCCTGTACCGATAGCATATCGTACGTTTTAAAAGAAAACCGAACCTGATTTGAATTGTGTGAGCCTTACCTGCGTAATTGTATCACTAGTATATTTTTGAATCATATTATATTATTGAATGGGTTAGAGTTTTATTGAGGATATGTCCAGCATAACGATTATCTAACTTAGGGTTGTTTCGATTCTGTAAGTTTTGTTTCGGGCCCTCAGTTTCCGAGAGCTTAGTAAAGTTCCTCTTTAGCACCTGTTATCCTTACCTCAGTAAGGCAAGTACCACTGACCATACTCTTTATGGTTCAGAATTTATATGAATAATGTGTAAAGCAAGCATGCATATCTTAATCAAATGTTTTAAGTTATGTATCCCCTGTTGCT